>OY821517.1:224739872-224943834 GCA_963682025.1 Cordilura impudica | reverse complement strand
AGCTGGCATAGACCAATATTCGCCAAATATTATTGATGAAGACAATTTTGTACGATATATCTGCAACGATTGTATGCTATATATTCAAAATGTAGATCTTGTTGTAAGAGAAATTCAAAATAGTGTTGATAAAAATAAACAATCTTTGTTAGAATATAAACATGAATTTGAAAGTTCACTAAGGAAAAATGAATGTGAAATTAAATCACTATTGGAAGCAATAGAAAGTCGCTATGACGCGAGATTCAAAAAGATGGATAATATACAGAAATTATGTGAAAAAAATGTACAGGAAGTGAAAATCCTATATGGAAACATAAACAAAGTTGAAAATAATTATTATTATTATTATTATTATTATTTAATTTATTAGTAGTATTTAAAATACTTTTCATTTCTCTGAAGATGTTTTACAAATAAATATAAATATCCTAAGGATCTATAGCATATTATTTCTTACATATCTAACAATATTTCTTTTAAAAACATTAAAATTTCTCTCATTTTTAATATAAATTGGTAGGCTATTATATATTTGAAGTCCTTTAAAAAATAGGGATTTTTGCATCGCACTTGTTGTTACTCTCATCAGTCTGAAATTACCCGTATTTCTAAGGCCATATGGCTGTATTTCCCCAACGTATGTTAACTGCTCCATTAAATATTCCGGTACATTTTCCAATTTCATTTTTTGTATAAAGTTTATCGTGTTTAATTCCAGTCTTTGTCGAATGTTGAGCCATTTTAATGTATCTAGCATGTGTTGTATTGGTGTATATTTGTTGCATCTTAATATTGTACGCATTGCTTTATTTTGTAACTTTTGTAATCTATCCAATTGTGTTTTATTGCAGCATGTATATAAAATTGTTGAACCAAACTCAAAATGTGGTTTTATCACTGTGTTATATATATTTATAGCTGTTATTATTGAAACTTTGTTCCTTATTCTTTTAAAAAATCCAATTTTCTTGCCGATTTTTTTACATATAAATTCTATATGTTTTTTTAGTTTTAATTCTTTATCTATTATAAACCCAAGATATTTTATAGTATCGACTTTTTCTATTATTTCGTTATTTATTTTAAATACTGATTCGCTTTTCATGTTAATTTCCATTAGTTTTGTTTTATTCTCATTTAGTTTTAGTTTATTCATTTTTAACCAGTTATTTATAGTTTTCATGTCTTCCGTTAAGTTCATGTAACATTGTTCATTTGTACTTGCTTCTGTAAAAATTAAAGTATCATCTGCATATAGTACTATTTCACATTTGTTTATAATGTTTGGCATATCATTTATGTAAATAATAAATAATAGTGCTCCCAGTATTGAACCTTGTGGCACTCCGAATCCATTGCTTATCGGATCTGATTTAACCCCATTAACTTTTGTGATTTGTCTTCTATGTGTAAGATATGATTTAAACCATTCCAATTCGTTTTCTGTGATACCGTACATATTTAGTTTTTGTATTAATATGTTTCTATCTATTGTTTCAAAAGCCCGTTTAAAATCCAAGAATACTGCCATGATTTTTTTATTTTTCTCTACTAATTTCCATCGATTTATAACGTAATTAACTGCTGTTTCGCACGAAAATTTCCTACGAAAACCAGATTGGTATTTTGAAAATAAGTTGTTTGTTTCCATATAGTTTTCCAATTGTTCTTTTACAACTTTTTCTATAATTTTCTCACATGTCTTAAGGGTATTTATTGGGCGAAACTCTTCACATTTTTTTGTTTTAGCAATTTTTTCAATTGGCGTTACCATTGATTCTTTCCAGTTATCGGGGAAAATTCCAGTTTCTAGTGATTTGTTTATTAAATTTAGCATAATATTGCCTGTTACGTTCCAGTTATCTATTATAATTTTTGGTGATACATTATTGTAGTCAGGTTTGTTTTTTAGGTCTTTACATATACTTTTTAGTTCTTGTATTGTAATTGCACGGAATTTAAATTTATGGTTTATCGTAGGTATTTGGTTAACGTATTGCACATATTCTATTTTATCTCTAATTGACTGAATACTATGGACAAAATATTGGTTAAAATGATAAGCTATTTGATAGTTCTCCTTATATTCTATTTGGTTAAATATCACAGATTGAATCACATTTTTGTTTTCTTTAAGCACTAAGTCTTTAATTGCCTTCCACATCTGTTTTTGGTCTTTGGTATTGCTTATTTTATTATTAACATATTTGTCTTTTTCTTTATTAATTCTTGTTTTGTATATATTTCTTATTTCCTTATAATCATTCCATGCTGCAATAGTATTTTCAGTTTTTGCCGTTTGATATTTACAAATTTTTTGTCTTTTAAGAATTTTTAGATCATTATTAAACCATTTGCTAGTGTTATTATTTTCTTTTATTACTTTTTTATATGTAAATTGTTTTATAGTGTTTTCTAGACATGAGTCAAAAAAGATAACATTATTATTTAAAATGTCATTTGTATTTCTACTTATTCTTTGGATTAATTCTCCGTAAAATACACTTTTATTATATTTAAATATTTCAATTTCTTTGGTATGAACTTGTTCATCATTTTCGTTATTAAAGTCTATTGTTATATCTATATTATTATTATTATTATTATTATTATCATTATTATTATTATTATTATTATTATTTTTATTATTATTATTATTATTATTATTATTATTATTATTATTATTATTATTATTATTATTATTATTATTATTATTATTATTATTATTATTATTATTATTATTATTATTATATTATTATTATTATTATTATTATTATTATTATTATTATTATTATTATTATTATTATTATTATTATTATTATTATTATTATTATTATTATTATTATTATTATTATTATTATTATTATTATTATTATTATTATTATTATTATTATTATTATTATTATTATTATTATTATTATTATTATTATTATTATTATTATTATTATTATTATTATTATTATTATTATTATTATTATTATTATTATTATTATTATTATTATTATTATTATTATTATTATTATTATTATTATTATTATTATTATTATTATTATTATTATTATTATTATTATTATTATTATTATTATTATTATTATTATTATTATTATTATTATTATTATTATTATTATTATTATTATTATTATTATTATTATTATTATTATTATTATTATTATTATTATTATTATTATTATTATTATTATTATTATTATTATTATTATTATTATTATTATTATTATTATTATTATTATTATTATTATTATTATTATTATTATTATTATTATTATTATTATTATTATTATTATTATTATTATTATTATTATTATTATTATTATTATTATTATTATTATTATTATTATTATTATTATTATTATTATTATTATTATTATTATTATTATTATTATTATTATTATTATTATTATTATTATTATTATTATTATTATTATTATTATTATTATTATTATTATTATTATTATTATTATTATTATTATTATTATTATTATTATTATTATTATTATTATTATTATTATTATTATTATTATTATTATTATTATTATTATTATTATTATTATTATTATTATTATTATTATTATTATTATTATTATTATTATTATTATTATTATTATTATTATTATTATTATTATTATTATTATTATTATTATTATTATTATTATTATTATTATTATTATTATTATTATTATTATTATTATTATTATTATTATTATTATTATTATTATTATTATTATTATTATTATTATTATTATTATTATTATTATTATTATTATTATTATTATTATTATTATTATTATTATTATTATTATTATTATTATTATTATTATTATTATTATTATTATTATTATTATTATTATTATTATTATTATTATTATTATTATTATTATTATTATTATTATTATTATTATTATTATTATTATTATTATTATTATTATTATTATTATTATTATTATTATTATTATTATTATTATTATTATTATTATTATTATTATTATTATTATTATTATTATTATTATTATTATTATTATTATTATTATTATTATTATTATTATTATTATTATTATTATTATTATTATTATTATTATTATTATTATTATTATTATTATTATTATTATTATTATTATTATTATTATTATTATTATTATTATTATTATTATTATTATTATTATTATTATTATTATTATTATTATTATTATTATTATTATTATTATTATTATTATTATTATTATTATTATTATTATTATTATTATTATTATTATTATTATTATTATTATTATTATTATTATTATTATTATTATTATTATTATTATTATTATTATTATTATTATTATTATTATTATTATTATTATTATTATTATTATTATTATTATTATTATTATTATTATTATTATTATTATTATTATTATTATTATTATTATTATTATTATTATTATTATTATTATTATTATTATTATTATTATTATTATTATTATTATTATTATTATTATTATTATTATTATTATTATTATTATTATTATTATTATTATTATTATTATTATTATTATTATTATTATTATTATTATTATTATTATTATTATTATTATTATTATTATTATTATTATTATTATTATTATTATTATTATTATTATTATTATTATTATTATTATTATTATTATTATTATTATTATTATTATTATTATTATTATTATTATTATTATTATTATTATTATTATTATTATTATTATTATTATTATTATTATTATTATTATTATTATTATTATTATTATTATTATTATTATTATTATTATTATTATTATTATTATTATTATTATTATTATTATTATTATTATTATTATTATTATTATTATTATTATTATTATTATTATTATTATTATTATTATTATTATTATTATTATTATTATTATTATTATTATTATTATTATTATTATTATTATTATTATTATTATTATTATTATTATTATTATTATTATTATTATTATTATTATTATTATTATTATTATTATTATTATTATTATTATTATTATTATTATTATTATTATTATTATTATTATTATTATTATTATTATTATTATTATTATTATTATTATTATTATTATTATTATTATTATTATTATTATTATTATTATTATTATTATTATTATTATTATTATTATTATTATTATTATTATTATTATTATTATTATTATTATTATTATTATTATTATTATTATTATTATATTATTATTATTATTATTATTATTATTATTATTATTATTATTATTATTATTATTATTATTATTATTATTATTATTATTATTATTATTATTATTATTATTATTATTATTATTATTATTATTATTATTATTATTATTATTATTATTATTATTATTATTATTATTATTATTATTATTATTATTATTATTATTATTATTATTATTATTATTATTATTATTATTATTATTATTATTATTATTATTATTATTATTATTATTATTATTATTATTATTGTTATTATTATTATTATTATTATTATTATTATTATTATTATTATTATTATTATTATTATTATTATTATTATTATTATTATTATTATTATTATTATTATTATTATTATTATTATTATTATTATTATTATTATTACGCCTCCTCCTCTTGCATCTGTTTTGACACTTCTATATAAATAATAATTTTTACAATAGGGTCTATGATTTTCTGAAAAAAAAATGTTTCATTCAAAGACGCTATTTTAATATTTTCTCGTTCAATTAGTATTTCAAATTGTTTTAATTTAGAAAAGTTTGAAATGACATTAGCATTCAAGTGAAGCATTTTGAATTCGTACTTTTGAAGTGCACCTAAGCCAATCATCCATAGCTGTAGTGAAAATATCAAAAAGCTCATCGATGCTAAATAAATCGTTGTTTGTTTTCAGCTGGTTAGCATATGTAGCTTTGCTGTTATTATTGATGTTATTGTTACAATTTGTGTTGTTGTTTCTTAAATTAGGGAAATCTCCCACTTTAAATTGAAATGAGTTATTTTTTTTGCTGTCTGCTGTTATTCTGAATTTTAGAAGTAACTCTTGTTCTAGTTTCCAAATAGAGAGAACGTAACGGACAGTTGATGTCGTTTGCAGAGTGATCAGTTCTCTCTCTTCCATGTTTTTTGCAATTAGAGCATGTAAAAACAGCTGGTCTTTTTTCATTTGTGTTAAACGGACACACACTTGTATGATGTTGTTCTGCACATATACACGCAGCACTTCGATGACAATGTTCACCGCCATGGCCATACATTAAACAGTTCCAGCATTGAGATGGTTTGTTCATGGATCTCGATTTGTATTTTTTCCAAGAAATTATAATATGTGAAATTGTCGTTACATTTTTTAAGGCAGTTGGATTAAAATTTTTACGAACAAATTGAACTTTGTAAACTGCATTTTTGTTCGGACTGAATTTGGTGGCTATTTCAGCCAATGAAGAAGGGGACAGGTTGTAGTTTTTTAGCTCTTCGGTGATGTCCTCAGAGTTTATGCGGGGTAAACCGTGTAAAAAGGTTGTGTATAACCTATTATCTTTGGAGCCATATGAATGAAACTCCATTTTACTCTCTTTAAGAATTTGCTTGTAGACTTCGTACAATTCTTTACTTGGAGCAAAAATTTTGGTACCAATTGAAGTACGTTTGAAAATACAATATTTACCAAGTACTTTTCGTATTTCTGCAAATGAGGCGTTAGCTTCTACAACAATGGGTGGAGGTTTGTGTTGTTTAACATCGTTAATAAATGATACAGGAGTTACGTTCATATCATTGAGGCCAGCAAGCAGCCTAAATCTGTTGCTTGAAGTTGGCGCGATGTTCAGGTTAACAAAACCTGGAGAAAGTTTTGTCATCTTGTTCGCAAGGCTTTCTTTCTTTTTGATGAAGATTTGGCGCCTCGGGCCATCACTGAATTTTTATTCTTGTTTTAAGCTGAATTGACTACCACGTGAGTTCAAATGAGATCAAGAATATGCAATTGCAAAAACAAAAATATACACTTGTTTTTAATTTTAAATTGTTGTACTCTAAGCGCTTTAATTATTTACACGACCGTTCGTAAAGATAATTAGATTCGAACTGACTGGGTTAGATTTTGTATTGTGTTGTTTTATGTAAAACAAGCTTTAATTCTCCATATTTTCAAAATATGGCAATATTTTAACAAAAAAAAATTGAGACAGCTTTATAGACCCCTTTTGCAAATGAACAAAAATCAGCTGTTAAGCGGATCAAAACCAAAGACAATATAAATAAATGTCAAAGAAATATGGAAGCAAAAGAAATCTTATTTACCCAATGTTGAAATTCTCAATAATATATTCCCATATTTTAACTTTCACGAACAACCCTGGTAATTAATAACAAGCAAAATATCAAAGCTCTGATTAAATAAATAAAATAATAATAATAAAGTGCTCAAAAAATAGATAGTGACTATTTAAAAACATAAACATTATATATTAATAAAGTGGCAAATAAAATATTAACAAAAAGTTGAATTTTCTTTTCGGAAGCAACAAATTTGTTAATATCACTTATGATATGGCTGAATGCAGTAAATGCAAGTTAGCAATAAGAGGTGAAAGTGGCATACGATGCAATGGAGTGTGTGGTAAAGTGTATCACTTTACAAAAAAATGAGCTGGCATAGACCAATATTCGCCAAATATTATTGATGAAGACAATTTTGTACGATATATCTGCAACGATTGTATGCTATATATTCAAAATGTAGATCTTGTTGTAAGAGAAATTCAAAATAGTGTTGATAAAAATAAACAATCTTTGTTAGAATATAAACATGAATTTGGAAGTTCACTAAGGAAAAATGAATGTGAAATTAAATCACTATTGGAAGCAATAGAAAGTCGCTATGACGCGAGATTCAAAAAGATGGATAATATACAGAAATTATGTGAAAAAAATGTACAGGAAGTGAAAATCCTATATGGAAACATAAACAAAGTGGAAAATAATTATTATTATTATTATTATTATTTAATTTATTAGTAGTATTTAAAATACTTTTCATTTCTCTGAAGATGTTTTACAAATAAATATAAATATCCTAAGGATCTATTGCATATTATTTCTTACATATCTAACAATATTTCTTTTAAAAACATTAAAATTTCTCTCATTTTTAATATAAATTGGTACGTTATTATATATTTGAAGTCCTTTAAAAAATAGGGATTTTTGCATCGCACTTGTTGTTACTCTCATCAGTCTGAAATTACCCGTATTTCTAAGGCCATATGGCTGTATTTCCCCAACGTATGTTAACTGCTCCATTAAATATTCCGGTGCATTTTCCAATTTCATTTTTTGTATAAAGTTTATCGTGTTTAATTCCAGTCTTTGTCGAATGTTGAGCCATTTTAATGTATCTAGCATGTGTTGTATTGGTGTATATTTGTTGCATCTTAATATTGTACGCATTGCTTTATTTTGTAACTTTTGTAATCTATCCAATTGTGTTTTATTGCAGCATGTATATAAAATTGTTGAACCAAACACAAAATGTGGTTTTATCACTGTGTTATATATATTTATAGCTGTTATTATTGAAACTTTGTTCCTTATTCTTTTAAAAAATCCAATTTTCTTGCCGATTTTTTTACATATAAATTCTATATGTTTTTTTAGTTTTAATTCTTTATCTATTATAAACCCAAGATATTTTATACTATCGACTTTTTCTATTATTTCGTTATTTATTTTAAATACTGATTCGCTTTTCATGTTAATTTCCATTAGTTTTGTTTTATTCTCATTTAGTTTTAGTTTATTCATTTTTAACCAGTTATTTATAGTTTTCATGTCTTCCGTTAAGTTCATGTAACATTGTTCATTTGTACTTGCTTCTGTAAAAATTAAAGTATCATCTGCATATAGTACTATTTCACATTTGTTTATAATGTTTGGCATATCATTTATGTAAATAATAAATAATAGTGCTCCCAGTATTGAACCTTGTGGCACTCCGAATCCATTGCTTATCGGATCTGATTTAACCCCATTAACTTTTGTGATTTGTCTTCTATGTGTAAGATATGATTTAAACCATTCCAATTCGTTTTCTGTGATACCGTACATATTTAGTTTTTGTATTAATATGTTTCTATCTATTGTTTCAAAAGCCCGTTTAAAATCCAAGAATACTGCCATGATTTTTTTATTTTTCTCTACTAATTTCCATCGATTTATAACGTAATTAACTGCTGTTTCGCACGAAAATTTCCTACGAAAACCAGATTGGTATTTTGAAAATAAGTTGTTTGTTTCCATATAGTTTTCCAATTGTTCTTTTACAACTTTTTCCATAATTTTCTCACATGTCTTTAGGGTATTTATTGGGCGAAACTCTTCACATTTTTTTGTTTTAGCAATTTTTTCAATTGGCGTTACCATTGATTCTTTCCAGTTATCGGGGAAAATTCCAGTTTCTAGTGATTTGTTTATTAAATTTAGCATAATATTGCCTGTTACGTTCCAGTTATCTATTATAATTTTTGGTGATACATTATTGTAGTCAGGTTTGTTTTTTAGGTCTTTACATATAATTTTTAGTTCTTGTATTGTAATTGCACGGAATTTAAATTTATGGTTTATCGTAGGTATTTGGTTAACGTATTGCACATATTCTATTTTATCTCTAATTGACTGAATACTATGGACAAAATATTGGTTAAAATGATATGCTATTTGATAGTTCTCCTTATATTCTATTTGGTTAAATATCACAGATTGAATCACATTTTTGTTTTCTTTAAGCACTAAGTCTTTAATTGCCTTCCACATCTGTTTTTGGTCTTTGGTATTGCTTATTTTATTATTAACATATTTGTCTTTTTCTTTATTAATTCTTGTTTTGTATATATTTCTTATTTCCTTATAATCATTCCATGCTGCAATAGTATTTTCAGTTTTTGCCGTTTGATATTTACAAATTTTTTGTCTTTTAAGAATTTTTAGATCATTATTAAACCATTTGCTAGTGTTATTATTTTCTTTTATTACTTTTTTATATGTAAATTGTTTTATAGTGTTTTCTAGACATGAGTCAAAAAAGATAACATTATTATTTAAAATGTCATTTGTATTTCTACTTATTCTTTGGATTAATTCTCGGTAAAATACACTTTTATTATATTTAAATATTTCAATTTCTTTGGTATGAACTTGTTCATCATTTTCGTTATTAAAGTCTATTATTATATCTATTGATTCATGATCTGCTATCTTATTTTTATTATTATTTTTTACTGTTATTTTTTTATTGTTCGTTATGATGTAATCAATTAATGTTCTAGAATTTGCTGTTATTCTTGTATATTCCGAAACAATTTGTGTAAGACCGTTATCATTTAGAATACTCTCCATTTTGCTTTGGTATGTTCCTTCTTTGCACCAGTCTATGTTGAAGTCTCCTGCTATTAATATTTCACAGTTCTGTTCATCCAGTTCTTCTAAAGTTTCTTCAAATGCTTCAAAAAATTCAATTTCCCTACAATTTGGTGATCTATATACTGCCATTAATATGAAAAATATTTTTTTGTATTTAGCTGTACACACATTTATCCAGTATTTTGAGTTATTTACTTTTTCGAAAAGGCTTGTTATAGTCCATTGATTTTTAAAGTAGCTTATCACACCACCAGTTCTTGTCGAGTTGGAAAATGTGCTTGTATGTTTATATCCTTGAAGTTCTATCTCTTTTTCATCAATTTCTTCAGTCATGTGCGTTTCAGTCAGTATAATGAAATCTGGATTTTCGATTGCCGCTATTATTTCCAATTGGTTATAGTTGTTAATCAGACCTTGTATATTTGTATATATTCCTCGAATGTGCTTTGGTTGTTAGGAATTTAAACCAATTCTTCTTTTTTTAATATTAAGTTTATTTTGGTAAACGGAGCATTTTTTATCCATTGTATAATGATTTTCTTCCAGGCCTAAGTTTAGCTTTTTATTTATTTTAACACAATTTATACATTTTTTGATATCTTCTTTATCACATACATTTGTTCTATGGTTTCCGTGGCATCTCAGACATACTTCATCATTTTTACACTCGCTGTGTTTGTGATTATACCCTTTACATTTAAAACATTGCAGTATTTCGGTTCCATCGAACACTCTGCATTTCTCCCATCCTATATTAATTCTTTGTGCTGCTATCACATTTTTGTATGATTCGACATCCAGATTACATTTAACGTTATAGATTGTTCTATTGTTCCTTTTAAATTCATACATTCTAACAAAAAATTTTTATTTTACAAGGTGAAATAATAACAAAGATATACGCGATACCATCGAAAAAAATAATAACAAAATGTGCAACGAAATAAAGAAGGTTATAAAAGACACAAACGGAAAAACAACAAAAATGTCATACGCGCAATCTTTGAAAACGATGCCAGATTTATCGAAAAATGTCCCCTTAATTGTTAAACCAAAGGAGAAACAAAGTATAGAAAAAACAAAAGCTGAATTAAATAAAAAAGTTGATCCAATCAATTTTAAAATTACAAATATTGAAAACAGAAAAAACGGTACGGTTGTGATCCAGAGTGAAAATATAGAAATTAAAAAGGCGATACAAGGTGAAATTAGTGAAGATTATGAAATAAAAATCCCAAAAGATGTTGATATGCAAATTGTAATCACTGACTTAAACTTTAAAATGTCTGATAAAGAATTAATAGAAAAATTAAAAAAACAGAACGAAATACTAAAAAATAGCAAGATAGACGTTATTAAAATATATGAAACAAAAAGATATAATAGAACAATATTTAATGCAAAATTGAAAATAGACAATGAATCGTATCCGAAAATAATAACAGGTCAAAAGCTTAATTTAGGATGGGACAGATGTAGGGTTTTTGATGGTACGGACATTATGCAATGCTTCAAATGCCAAGGATATAACCATAAAGCGTCGGACTGTAAGAATGAAATTGTATGCTACAAATGCCATGGAAACCACAGAGGTAAAGATTGTAATTCTGAAGTAATCATGAAATGTATTAATTGCATGAAAGAGAATAAAAGACTAAATTTAGGACTTGATGAGAATCATGTCACCAATAACTGGGAGTGTCCGGTGTATCAAAATAAATTGAATCTTCGAAAGAGAAGGATGGGTTTATCAATCTAGCAACCAAACCAGATTCATGGTATATACACAAACATTCAAGGCTTGATTAATAACTTCAACAAATTAGAAATAATAGTTGCAATTAATAAACCTGAGTTCATAATTTTAACAGAAACGCATCAAACTGATGAAATTGATGAAAGTGAAATTGAAATAGACCAATACGAGCATTATAGCACCTTATCGAATTCATCTAGAACTGGGGGAGTAATAGTTTATTTCAAAAAACATTGGCATATAAAAAATATCAAAAATAACATTAAAGACACAAAACACTGGATTAGTGCGTATATGGCGAAATATGAAAAAACATCAATAATAATAATAATAATATATAGGTCACCAAGTAGTTCAAAATCAGAATTCTGTGATACTTTTCAAGATTTTTTAGAAGAAATATGTGAAACAAACTGTGATATCTTAATAGCTGGAGATTTTAACATTGACTGGAAAAATGATTTTTATACAAGCAGATTGGAAAGCATTCTTAATGATAATGGACTAAAACATGTAATGAAAGAATATACTAGAATAACAAAAAACTCGAAAAACATTAATTGACTATATAATAACAAATAATGAAACTATTACGGCAAAAAATAATATAAATAATAAAATATCTGATCATGAATCCATTGACATCTTTATCGAGTGTGAAAATATGAAGCAAAATAATAATAAAGAAATAAATATTTTCAAATACAATAAAAACGGCTTCAAAAATGAAATAAGTGCAATATTAAATTATGATGAAATAAATGATTTAAACGAATATGTACACCATTTTGATAACTGCCTTGAAAACACAATAAAAAAATTTACTATTAAGAAAAAAATAACTTAAAAAAGTAAAAACAAGTGGTTTAACAACGAACTCAAATCATTAAAAAGAGAAAAAGTCTTTAAGTATCAAAATGCAATTACAGTAAATACAATTGACGCTTGGAATAGTTATAAAATAATTAGAAATATCTATAAAGCAAAAATTGAACATGAAAAAAATAAATATATTAATAATAAAATAAATAGTGCAAATAACCAAAAAGAAATGTGGAGTAAAATTAAAGAACTAGTCCTAAAAAAACCCAAATCTGTGATAAAAACTGTGATATACAAACAAATAGAATATAAAGACAATTTTCAAATAGCCAAAAATTTTAATGATTATTTTGTAAATAGTATTAAAGAAATCAGATATTCCATTGAAAATGTGCAATATGAAAATCAAATACCTGTGATAAACTTTAAATTTAAATTCCGTGCAATACATTTACAAGAACTAAAGATTATTTTTAAAAGCATTAACAAAAAACCTGATTACAACAAACTATCAAGGGACATAATCCTAGATAACTGGGACAGAACAGGTAATATTATATTAAATATTATAAATAAATCACTAGAGACTGGCGTATTCCCAAATAATTGGAAAGAATCGATGATTTTTCCTATTGAAAAAGTAAAAAATACATTAAAATGTGAAGAATATCGACCAATTAACACCTTAAAAACATGTGAAAGTCATTGAAAAAATAGTAAAAAATCAATTGGAAGAATACATGGAACAACACAGGTTATTATCAAAATATCAATCAGGCTTTAGAAGAAATTATTCATGTGAAACTGCAGTAAATTATGTCATAAACAGATGGAAATGTAAAAAGAAAAAAAATAAAATATTAGCGATTTTCCTTGATTTTAAAAGAGCTTTTGAAACGATAGATAGGGACATCCTATTGAAGAAATTAGCTAAATACGGTATTGAAGATACAGAGCTAAAATGGTTTCAGTCATATTTAACAAATCGTAGACAATTAACAAATGTTAATAATGAAATATCCAATGCAATAGAAAATGATTTTGGAGTACCACAAGGCTCGATTTTAGGAGCTCTTCTATTTTGTTATATATATAAACGATATTGAAAATACATTAGAGAAATGCGAAGCTGTACTATATGCGGACGATACTTTGATTTTCACAGAAGCAGCAACGGAGGAAATATGTCATGAAAATTTAAAAAATGATGTAGATAATATTAATAAATGGCTAAAAATGAATAAATTAAAACTTAACGAAATCAAAACTAAATTAATGGAAATCAATATGAACACAAACATAACATTCAAAATAAATAATGTAATAATAGAAAAAGTGAATAATATAAAATATTTGGGTTTATTGATTGACAAAGATTTAAACTTTAAAGATCATGTCGAATACATATGTAAGAAAATTGGCAAGAAAATCGGGTTTTTTAAACGTTTAAGAAACAGGGTGACAATAACAACCGCAATTAATATCTATAACACTACCATAAAACCTCATTTTGAGTATGGGTCAACCATATTATTTACATGCTGTTCAGACCAACAAATAACGAGGCTGCAAAAACTACAAAATAAGGCTATGCGCTCAATTTTAAAATGCAATCGGTTTACTTCAATAAGATATATGTTAGACGCACTGAAATGGCTAAACATCCAACAAAGGCTGCAACTTAATACAATATTCTTTATCCAAAAAATGAAGATGGGAAGAGCACCAGATTACTTGATCGAACAAGTTAGATATGTTGGAGATGTTCAACCGTATAACCTTAGGAATGCCTTAGACTTTAGAACACAGAGAGCAGATACAACAGCAATACAAAAATCTTTATTTTACAAAGGATTAAATCTTTACAACATGATGCCGAATGATGTCAAGAACGAAATTAATATAAATCTTTTTAGAAAGAAAACTAAATTTTATTAAAAATTTTAACTTTTAATCAGAATATATGATAATATTTGTTAATTAATATGAAATGTCATTTAAAAGTATTTAAATACTACTAATAATAATAAATTATTCCAAAACCATAGTTCATACAGCTTATGCTGCAACAGAGCTTATCCCGTGGTTCGTACCAGGGATGAGTAATCTCTAGCATATGCGGACCTATGCAGGGATGGATTTATTTCTATAATAAATTTTTAATAAAATTTACCCGTGCCTGTAGTGTATTTCAGGATGTGATCATTATCTATGGAAACTAAAATATAAAGAACAAAAAGTTAGCCGAGCACCAAATAATTATATTATAACTAACAGAATAAATAGTGATTGTTTGGAATTGAAAGTATTGTAAAAAACACGAATAGTATTGAATTACGACAAGTTAGATGAGTTTTTAAGTTTAAACTTTTGTGGAAACTTCGTTCAGTGTATCAACCATACACACATTTTCATATTAAATATGAATTTCCAAATTTGACTTTTGGTGAAGGCGCCATAACGAATGAAGGTTTTAACATGCTGTCCTCCTTTTGTCCACAATTGGAAAAATGATGTTTAAAAAGTTGTCTAACGTAAATGGGAAAATCTAATATGAACGAAAACGCATATTGTAATGTTTTATTCCTTTCACCAGCAGATTGTCAACATTTGCGAGATCAATTGGATGTTACATTGAGCAATCTACTGAGAGTGCTTGCTTGTTTTGTTTCTACATTGAAAGAACATTATTTAATACTCTAACTTAAATAATTACTTATTTTTAAAGAACTTTGTTTCAAAATTCATGAATTACAAAAGAGAACTAGTAATGTAAAAATGTATTTGACTGAATACGATTAATTAAAAATAAAAATAATTTACTAGAAAACTTTTCACCGAAAAAAGTGGTTACCACAATGTTATTATGGTAGAGAATTGCATTTATTTCGACCAAGCATCACTACATACATATGAACTTATTTTCACAATGATACTCTGCAAAGTGAAAAGACCAAAATTTTAAGAAGCTCCGCAAAATAACTAAAAAAATATATAAATTGTTGTTTAAAAAAAGATAGGACTTTAAAAAAACGACAAATAAAACAAAAGTTTAAACTTGTTTATAAGTTTAATAAAGAAAAAAACATTTATTTCATTAATAAAAATTTAATTAATTGCCCGACCCAGCCATGGCTGAGTGTCACAAATGTAAAGCCTCAATACGTGGAGAGTCAGGAATTAGCTGTGCTGGTGTGTGCAAAAAGGTGTATCACTGTTCTGTAAAGTGCGCGGGTGTTGACCAATTCTTGATGAGGATAATTTTGTGCGGTTTATGTGTGGTGATTGTCTTCAATATATACATGATGTTGACATGGTGTTAAAGGAAATACAAGATGGTGTTCACAAAAACAAAATAAATTTAGTTGAATACAAATCTGAATTCGAATCATCACTAAAACAAAATGAAAATGAAATTAAACGCTTATTAGAGGCAATAGAAAAACGTTATGAAGAGAGACTTAAAAAAATAGACAATGCACAAAAAATATGTGAAAAAAACGTCGATGAAATAAAAAAACTTTGCAATGTTGTAAGCGAATATGAAAATAAAAATAAAGAGATTTATACCACTATTGAAGAAAGTAATGAAAAGATGTGTAAAGAGATAAAAAAAGTTATTAAAGAAAATAATGATAAACAAAACAAACTGTCATTTGCTGACACAGTTAAAAGAAATACGGTGTTGCCAGATGTTAAAAAACAAGTTCCCCTTATAATAAAACCAAAGGAAAAACAAAAAATAGAAAAAACAAAGGAGGACCTAAACAATAAGGTAGATCCAGTTAACCTAAATATAACAAACATTGAAAATAGAAAAAATGGTACAATTGTTATACAAAGTGAAAATGATGAAGAAAGAAATAAAATTAAAAATGCTATTGAAAATGAAATGGGTGAAACATACGAAATAAAAGCGCCAAATGAAAATGATATGTCAATAATTATAACTGACATGTCATTTAAATATGCAGATGATGAACTTATAGAAAAAATAAAGAGACAAAATCAACAATTACAAGAACATGAAATGAAAGTAGTAAAATCCTACGAATTTAAAAAATATAATAAAGTAATTTATAATAGTAAAATAATAGTAGACAAGGAAACATACACAAAGATTAAGGCAGCACAAAAATTAAACATTGGGTGGGAAAAATGTAGAATATTTGATGGGACTGATATTTTGATGTGCTATAAATGCCAAGGATACAATCATAAAGCGAGTGAATGTAAAAATGAAGAAACATGTTATAAGTGCCATGGAACTCATAGATCAAAGGAATGCGAAAAAGAAATAATAAATAAATGTATTAATTGTATTAGAGCTAATAAGAAATTAAATATGGGACTTGATGAAAATCACGTCACATCAAACAAAGAATGTCCAGTTTATAAAAACAAACTTAATATGAAAAAGAAGAGGTTGGGGTTGATAATTTAACAACCACAGCAAATATACGGCATTTATACAAATATATGTGGACTAGTTAACAAATACAATCAACTAGAAATTATTGCCGATGAACAAAATCCAGATTTTATAGTTCTTACAGAAACACATTTAACTGGAGATATAGAAGAAAAAGAAATACAACTCAGAGATTATGATCAGTATATTACAGTATCAAATTCAAACAGGACCGGTGGAGTTATTATTTATTTTAAAAAGCAATGTAATGTTATAACAATTGGGAATAAGTATTCTGATTATAATTATTGGATAGGTACATACATGGCGACAATCAAGAACAAACAATTTGTAATAATAGCGGTCTATAGATCACCAAGCAGCAGTGAATTAGAGTTTTGTCAAGTATTTGAAAAATTAATGGAAGAAATATATGAAGCACAATGTGATATAATAATAGCAGGTGATTTCAACATAGACTGGTGTAAAGAAGATACATATAAAAAAAGACTTGAATGCGTTTTTAACGATAATGGGCTTAAACAATTAGTAAATGATTATACAAGAATAACAGAAAGTACAAAAACAATTATAGACTACATCATCACAAACAGTGAAAATGTAACAGTAGTAAATAACATTTCTAATAAAATAACAGATCACGAAGCCATAGACATAAAAATCAAGATAGTTACAGAAAATCAAGACAAAATGAGCAAAAAGGAAATTGAAATATTTAAATATAATAAAACACGTTTTAATCAAGAGATTAGAGCAATATTGAGAAGCAATGATAACGATGATTTAAATAATAAAGTTAATAATTTTGATTCAGCCATTGAAAATACTATAAAGAAATATACAATTAAAAAAGTAATAAATACAAAAAGTAAAGTTAACAAATGGTTTAACAGAGAACTAAAAATGTTAAAGAAGGATAAAGTTCTTAAATATCAAATAGCTAAGACAGAAAATACAGATATAGCGTGGAGTAGTTATAAAATAGCTAGAAATACTTATAAAACCAAAATTGATACAGAGAAGAACAATTACGTTAATAAAAAAATAAATAATGCCAAAGACCAAAAACAAATGTGGACAGAAATCAAAGACTTAGTCCTAAAGAAAAATAAAGCTGTGATAAAAAATGTTATATTTAGTGATATAGAATATAAGGATAACTACCAAATAGCCACCCAATTTAATAATTATTTTGTTAATAGTATTAAGTCAATTAATAATACAATAGAAAATGTGCAATATATAAACAATATACCTGTGATAATAAATAGATTTAGATTCCGTGCAATAACAATCCAAGAAATTCAAAATATTTGTAAGAATATGAAAAATAAACCAGATTTCAACAATGTTACAATTAAGCTCATTATGGATAACTGGAATATTATAGGAAAATCAATGCGTGATATAATAAATAAATCACTTGAAACAGGAGTTTTCCCGGATAGTTGGAAATACTCAATGGTAACACCAATAGAAAAAATCGCAAAAACAAATAAATGTGATGAATTTCGTCCAATAAACACTCTGAAAACTTGTGAAAAAATTATTGAAAAAATTGTTAAGGAACAACTGGAAACATATATGGAACAACATAATTTATTTTCAAAATATCAATCGGGATTTAGAAAAAAATTCTCATGCGAAACAACAGTTAATTATGTAATAAATAGATGGAAATATATAAATAGAAAGAAAAAAATAATGGCAATATTTTTGGATTTCAAAAGAGCATTTGAGACCATTGATAGAGATATACTTATTCAAAAACTATATATGTACGGCATCAGAGAAATTGAATTAAATTGGTTTAAATCATATCTTACAAATAGAAAGCAAACAACAAAAGTTAATGGTACAAAATCAAACGAAGTAAACAATGAATTCGGAGTACCTCAAGGTTCTATTCTAGGCGCACTATTATTTATAATATACATAAATGATATGCCAAATATACTAAAGAAATGCGAAATAATTCTTTATGCCGATGACACATTAATCTACGCGGAGGGTGACACAGACGAACAATGTAGAACAAATCTAATGCACGACTTAAATACCATAAATAATTGGCTTAAAATGAATAGATTAAAACTTAATGAAAACAAAACTAAACTACTTGAAATAAATATAAACAGTGAATCAATAATTACAATTAATAATGAAGAAATAGAAAAAGTAAATAAAATTAAATACCTCGGTTTTATAATCGATAAAGACTTAAACCTAAAAGAACACATTGATTATATATGTAAAAAAATTGGCAAAAAAATTGGATTTTTTAAACGGGTTAGAAATAAAATATCTCAAATAACGGCAATACATATTTATAACACCATGATAAAACCACATTTTGAATTCGGCTCCACAATCATATACACTTGCTGCTCAACAACACAAATCGAAAGATTACAAAAGTTACAAAATAAAGCTATGCGGTCAATATTAAAATATAATATATATGCTCCAATTCAACTAATGCTAGACACACTGAAATGGTTAAATATTCAACAAAGACTGGAACTTAACACACTGCAATTCATTCAGAAAATGAAAATGGGAAACGCACCTGAATACCTTACAGAACAAATTGATTATGTGAGAGAAGTCCAACCGTACAACCTTAGAAATTCTGAAAATTTCCGGCTACCGAGGGTAACAACAACAGCAATGCAACGTTCTCTTTTCTTTAAAGGACTTAAATTATACAATCACTTACCAGATAATGTAAAAACAGAAAGAAATATGAGTATATGTAGGAGAAATATGGTACAATTTGTAAAAAACAATGAATTCAATAATATTTTGTAAAGAAAAATCTGTAAAATAATCATATTTGAAATATTTTAAAGTATTATAAATACTACTAAATAAATAAACTAAACTAAAATTTAATTTTGACTTCATAGCATGATATGCAGTGGTATGGAATATGCAAAAGTTTTTTCTTTTGATTTTAGGAGCGATTTAGGGTACAAATAAGTTCTGAAAAACTCTGATTATGCTAGTGGAATCAATATAAAAAATCGACTAAAAACAAAACAAAAAAATAGAGAAATTAAGACTTTGTACCAGGGACCCTTTCCAATAAGTGACAAAAAAAGTTATTTTATAGTTTAGTTTTTCAAGAAGAAATAAAAAATCATTTTTATGGTGTTTACAAAACATTGGAAACATTTACAATAATTGAAAACTTTTTGGTTTCAATATGGGTATCCATTATTTTTATACCCTCTATACCAGTGTGCAGAGCTTATATAGGTATAACTTTGTCATTCTGTTTGTAATAATTGGAAAAAATTCTGGACGCCATAAAATATATATATTCGTAATGCTTGATATAGCAATATCCATCTTTCCGGCTATGTATATCACGATCACGCCCTCAACAGATCAGCTGGGTAGCTCGCTTTTAGTGAAAATTAAACATTGACATCCTGAGCAGGTTGCTATTTTAAATTGTCAAATCGGTTTAGTAGACTTGAGAAAATATGATTTTTTAATGTTGATCTTGTTATAGTTGTTATTCAAAAAGTTTATGGCCGGACGGCTGTCTGTGTATCTGTTGAAGTCACGTTCATTCACAAAATAAACCATTTACCTGGCTGAACTTAGAATAATATTGTTTGTCATTATCTGGATCAGATTAGTCTTTAAAATGGGATAAATCGGACACCATTGTGCCAATATATGACCTAAAATATGGAGACACCTCTAAAAAATGCTGAAGATTTATAGTATTTGTTATAATAATTTTTTAGTATTAAGGTTATCAAATTTACTTTTTCAAACATTTTGTTTACATTTGTTACAAATAGTGCAATAAGTCCAGATATTAATGTAAACGTAAAACATAGGTGGAGGGTATCAAAGATTCGGTATAGCCGAATTTAACACTCTTACTTGTTTTATATTATTTTGTCTATTTCGGTCTAGCTTTTTTTTGGGAAATTAACCCATAATTTATTATACTATTATTCTACTATTAGTTATCCGTCCTATTATGAAAATTTTTTGGAAAAAATCGCGCGATATACATCAAAATGAAGCTAGTGGACCCAGCTTTCATTTGGTTGTAAATGCCAGCATTATATAAAACATTTTATGAGATAATGCCACTTTTTCCGGAAAAAATATAAAAAATACAAAAACTGAAATAGGTTCAGAACGGGTTAATGGATTTGGAATTTTGAAATACCTAAAAAAGGCATTCAAGTAAGCTTTCCAATGATGTACATATTGCTGAAATTCGATAAAAACTAAGTTATATAGAAATCAAATCAAAACTTTGTCGGTCCGTAACTCCGAAAATAGGCTCGACCGAAAACAAAAATTATTTCCCTAGAATCACCCGAAAAGCCCCCACCCGCTCTAAAAAAAATTAAGAAATCGGGATGTCAACCACAAACTCAACTTGTTCCAAAATAAATTAAACTTTTGTCTCTATTTGTTTTCAAGAAGTATTTTATGTAAAATATATATTCTACTTACCTTTATTTTAACAAATGCCTCATTGCAATCTGCCAAAAGATATTTTGCTTTACGAGAGTAGATGCGCACCACACCAAGTAGTAAATGTCCAGATGTACGTAAAGCCAGCTTTACTTTAGGTTGCATTATTCCCTCAACCGACTTTTCAATGTTAGTCTCAAAAACATGAGCTTTTGTAATTTTTTTGTCCCAATGCGCCGCAAGCCACACCCTTGCCAAAGGCCCTTTTTTTGCCAAAATAATATGTGCATAAAACATATTAATACACTATATATTTTCTTTTTTTCCACAATAAAATTAAAAGTTCCAATGCAAACAATTCTACCTTGTACTGCAATAAAAGTAATGATATTCCAGTAGAGATTGCGCTTACGTTCTCGCACATAGAGATGACAGGCTGTTTATCGACTGCAGTCAAGAACACTGGAAAAAAAGGTATGAATGTAATGAAATGAAAATTTCCCCTGATCGCTTTTGCTAACATTGTATGGTATTACAAAAAAATCGCTACTAGCACTCGAGTAATAATAACAAGAAATATTATGAAAACCAAAAAACTAATGAACATCAATAATAATAGTATTGCTGTTTTTAATTATCAATATTAAAAAACAAAATTATTTTTAAAAATATTGTTAACAGGTAGCAGGCTTTTTCTATTGCTCAGTTCGAATCTAATTCTCTTTACCACAGGCCAACCAGTTGTGTCAGCTATGACCGCTGTCAAAAACGCAATCTCGAACCGTATGGTTTTGTTTACATTTATCACCATTTTAAATTTTGCAAACGTCCGAAAAAGATTAAAAAATAGAATATACAATATATAATGTGTGCAAGTGAACAGCTATACAACATGTTTTCAACCACTGACAGCATAAAAAATAAAATCAATGGAAAAATAGTAAATTAACATTTAATTTAGTAATCTGTGGTATTTTATTTCAGAAATAAAAATTATAAAAGATGCATATTAAAACACAAAGCTCGTGATTGTTATAATACCAGTATTGTTGGTATAAATGCTGGTGAAATTTGCCAGTAACATTAACCACTACTCAACCCAGGGCCGAAAGGAAGGAATCAAAAATTACTATGGCTGAGCAAACTATTGGTCCAGTTGACGAGACACGAAACTTTTTGTGGTATTATTGCTTTGGATTATGACTTGCGTGTCAGTTGTCCTCATCGTAATTTGTCCGGTAATATTCCCATCACTTTGGGCACTACACCATTGGCTTCATAAATACAACATTAATTTGGTACTTCTTTTGACATGCTTTTTGTTATAAACACCTAGCTGAAAAAGAACAAAAATTAGACGCAACTGAAGCAACAAAATCTCAAATTGAACAACAATTATCTACTAGTTAAGCACAGATCGTGTGAAAGCCACAGTTACTGTTCAGTGGCTTTCTATGTTTTTGTTTTCCTTTTTTTTTTTGTTTTTGGCGCTTGCCTAATTTTGTATATTTTAATTATTACTCTAGAAAACTACGAAGCGTATGGTACGTACTAAAAATTAAACCCAAATAAAACCCGAAGAAAAAACTAATAATTAACGTTTTTTTTTATAACCAATTTTCTTGAGGAAATATTCCAGAGAAGCATTTTTGGTCCTTACGAACCGGATAGAATAAACCCCGAAACTCTTTGGAATATTCTTTAAGAAAATTAATTTATTTTTAGAACCCGAAAACTGTGGAAGCAGAACAACCCCGAAAACACCGAAAACTTATAAGTATATCTTAACCTTATTAGAATAAAAAAAGGTACGTGTTTTTTAATTTTTTAAATTAATAAATAAATACAAGTGCAGTGTAACAATATAAAAGTGAATCTTTTTGTTTTGTGATAAAAAAAAAAAACAAACACCAACTTTGTGTTAAATAAATACAAGAACAACTCCGTGTGTTAAATTGAATCCCTTTTTAATTTTCCAACAACAACCGCTAAAGATAGTGTTCATATATTTTTTTTTTGCTCATAATATATACACAGCATTTTTAGTTCTTTTGTTTGCAGTAAAAAGAGGAAAACAAGTTATAATTTCTTTAAAAGTGTTTTTTATGTTAACCCCAGCTCTGTTATTAAAGAAAAGCTTTATTTTATTACGTTGAATTTACTAGTGCTTGTTAGATATATTCTGGTTAAAATGAACATCCCACAAAAGAGAATAAGAAAAAATTTACTCGTTGATTAATTGTAAACAAAAACAGACGGACATACATATACATACATAAGTGGTTGATTTTTTTGTGAATATTTTTTTAAATATATCGTGGAAATAAAAATATAAACAAAATTTGTTGAAAATTAAATTAATTACATTAGCTGTGAGTGGATCTTTAGTTAATACAAATAATTAAGTGATTTATACCCTGTGTATTTTTAGTGGGTGGTTTCTTTAAGGTGCTATTACATGATGTGTTTTTTTTTACATATGTACTGTCAAATTTTCCCTCAATAAAAGTTGTACACATCGTGTGATACATATGAAACATTGTTTATGTACAATACGTTTTTTGCGCGAGAATTTTTTTTTAATTTTTATAAACTTTTTTAATATATATAGTATTTTAATAAATACTGTTATTTTTTTGTTCCCGTGTTACTACTGCTACTGGTAGTATGGGGGATGATGAAATGGACGATGATTTTGACGCTATCATTAACAATCCGCCTCAACAAGGTGCAGATGAAGTTATCAAGAAAAGAAAATACAACCAATCGGAGCCACCAATTAACATTGATGTCTCAAGTCTTATGCTAAAGCACTCAGAACCTGCAGTAAACAACCATAACAGGTTTGCTGTTCTGGCAGACTTAGACATTAAAAACGACGAATCTGCTGCAAAAGCTGCGGAAAAATTGAAGTTAAGGAAACCATCAACACCAGTGGATGCGCCTTCAAGGCCAACATTCTGCCCACCGATATTTCTCTACAATGTCAACATAAAGGACTTAGTTAATCAACTGGAAGCCGTAACACCAAAAATCACATTTAAAATTAAGAATGTCAACAGAAGCAAAAGTAAAGTATACTTTGCTGATGTAAAGGTTCATGAAGAAATGATGGCCATGTTAAAGAGTAAACAAATAAACTCCTACTCTTTTACTCCTAAGGAACTACGTAAAACTTCCTTAATTATTCGTGTCTGTACTCTGGCACGGAGATTACTGACATTGAAAAGGCTATGAATGATTTGGTTCATAATGTTGTATCAAAAGTATCGAAATTTACCACCGCTTTCTCGAAAAAAAAAATGAGTTTGATACTGGTTTATTCATTATTTCTCTCTTTACAGGAAAAGGCTTAAGCGATGTATCTCATATCAGGTACCTTCTAAGTCAGTCAATTGTGTGGGAAAACCGAAGAAAAAAGATGGGGAAATACAATGCAGGAGATGTCAACGTTGGGGGCACTTTGCCCGTAATTGCAACAGAGAGTTTAAATGTGTCAAATGCGATAAAGTACACAATCCTAATGAATGTGGCAGAGAAAAGGAAGAGGATAACTCGCAAGCTACTTGTGTGAATTGTGGTGAAAGTGGTCACCCAGCAAATCGGCGAGGCTGTAAAGCCTATAAAAAATATATTGCAGATAAAAAAACGAATGAACGAAGATCGTGAAAAGAAATCAGTTGCTGCTACTAACGTGTCCAGGGTTGTACAATCCTCCAGGGTTACCCAGGGAACGTCATATGCAAGCTTGTTGCGACCGCAGCAATCTTTAAGTGCTAACACCAGTGTCAAATCCCCCTTAATTGAGGAATTTATGAAGTTGAAAAATCTTTTTTTGGAACCTGAAGAGATGTCACTAGAAGAATAAATCGAATGTTTTCTAACCAATTTTAAAAATAAAAAAATGTCAAAAAATGCAGCAAAAGATGAATTCATGCGCATTCTAAACAAGGTAAACCAATCAAATAGTCCCTAAATTTCTAAAAATGATCACTTACAACGTTCGCTCTCTTGTAGATACAAGTAGACGCGTAGAACTCATAAATACATTGTTTCATAACAAAATAGACATAGGTTTCATTCAAGAATGTCACCTTAAAAAATGTGTTAAAATGAAACTTAATGGTTATAATTTTATTTACGATAATTCACGTATTGGGGTAGCTGTGATAATAAAGGATTCAATTGATTACAAACTAGTAAACATTGGTAATATAACTTTTTTTAATATAAATAATACACGGAAAAAAATATTGCTTGGCTCCTCATACAAGTTAAGGTATGTCTCATATACTGTGAAAGACATACCGACAATTATGGTAAACAGTCCGTCCGTTATGGTTAAATCATCTAAAGTGTTATCATTCATTAACCATTTACTTATTTTCTAAGTGCAAAGAAAACAATTATGTTACCACCCAGCTTGACGAATATTTTATTTCGTCATTCATTTTATGAATGTTTTGCCCGAATCAAATTACTCACAACGGGCACGAGTATGTCGCAATATCTTATTGCTATGTTTGACATTTATTCTTTTGTCGCAATCTCGTATTGCACTCATTTGCATTTTTTTTATTTTGTTTCTGTCCCAATCCCTTTTGCATTCATTGGCATTTTATTGTTACCAATGGTTTGCCCAATTATGAAACATAAACGGTTCTCAGGTTGCTGCACTTGAAATTGTTTATGGTTTCACAATCACTATTGTGAAATGAAGGCAATGCACTTGGGAATTGTTTATGTCAACCATCTGTTTTGCTGATCGGCATTTATCGATGATTTTTGTTTTTAATATTTTTCGGTGGTGTTTCTCTGTCGCAGAGGAACGGCATTTCTTTTCCTATATTTAGTATAGTAAAAAGAAATGTAAAGTTAGTCTTCGTGGAGAACTCAAGCCTACATAGTAGGTACATTAAATACAAAATAATAAAATCTTGTAATTGGCATTAAATACAAAAATAATAAAATCTTGTAATTGGTTTTAGAAACAAAAATAATAAAATCTTGTAATTGGCTTCAATAAAAAGAATAACTATTCAGAATAAAAATAATTGAACTATTTAAAATAAAAAAACTAATTATTTACAAATGAAAATTAATCGGTAATTAATTAATAAAAAATTTAATTGGCGCCCAACTCGGCAACCCCCTTAAGAAAAAAAACACAAGTGATTGAAGTAATTAGCAAGAACTTTCCTAAATCAGTAAAAGTTGAAAAAATATATCAATTTGTGTGACAATTGTGAGTAAAAACAAATTTTTTGGCAAGTTCGAGTTAGCAGAATTGAAAATAAGAAACACTCACCAGTAAAAGTTGAAAAAATATATCAATTTATGTGACAATTGTGAATAAAAACAAATTTTTTGGCAAGTTCGAGTTAGCAGAATTGAAAATAAGAGACACTCATCAGTATAACATCAAATATCCTGTGCAATCATCACCAACATACGCAGCAAAAGAGGAATACGAAAGCAGTTTCTGACAGAAAACAAAGGGGAAAGAGAGATGAAATTCAACAACGTATTTATGTCTATGTAAGTTAAAATTAAAACTAAAAATCATAAAATTGTTTAATGTTTTAACTCCTAAATAAAAAAAAAAAAGAAAAACTCCTAAATTTAATTATAAATTTTTTTTTTAAAGTAAAATCTTTTGTCTTAATTTGTAAGAACTATATTAATTTTTTCCCGTAAACTAAAATTTTTTTTTTCCAAAAAATTAATTATAAATTATTTTTTTAAGCTAAAGTATAATTTTTTCCTTAAATGTCCATTGTAAAAAAGATTTATTAATTTTTTTTTAAGCTAAAATTTCAACCTAAATTTAAAATAAAGGGAAAAATAAAATTATTCAAAGACAATAAAACATTGTCTTTATAAATTTTTTTTTCTCTCTTCCACCTTTGTAATTGCAAAAGCTTTTCTTTTGATTGTACCAAGTATTATTTTTTTTTACACGGGTCATAGTGTTACCATTAAAAGTGCTACTCCTGCTAAATGCAAGAAGACGATAGTTCCCTCTTAGAGACTGAACAACTTCTATCTAGGCTCTCACATCTATCCATTTCCGACACTCGAACAGATACCAATATGAACGCTGATAACGTTCGAACGCTTCTTGAAACGGCTATTGCTCAAGCCACAATTCGTACTAGGCAAGAGTTCCAAGAAACCATCAATGAGCTTAATAATAGACTTGAAGCCTTGGAACCCGCCACACTAGTTGTCGAACATAGACCGATCGAAATCATTGCAGGTGTTCAATGCGACGAGACATTGGATATCGTAAAATCGGTCCCCGAATTCAGGGGTGATGCCAATAAATACGTTTCTTGGCGACAGGCTGCAGTAACAGCCCACAAACTCTTCGAGCCCTTCGCAGGAAGCTCAAAATACTACCAAGCGGTGGCAATACTGCGCAATAAAATTATTGGAAACGCCGACTCTGTGCTTAGCACCTACAACACAGTTCTAAATTTTCATGCTATTGTGGAACGATTGGACTTCGCATACTCTGACAAAAAATCAATCTATACGTTAGAACAAGAACGCTTACTACATTGCAATTTCAGTTTCATCACTCATATTCTTTGCGCTCACAATCTCCCTTATTATATTCTTTGTAACAAAGCGGAGAGCGAGAATCGACCTCATCAATGTGGTCCGTAGTGTCAATCAGACGGGGACGTCTGAAAATTAAAAGGGGGAGTAGTTAAGGTATGTCTCATATACTGTGAAAGACATACCGACAATTATGGTAAACAGTCCGTCCGTTATGGTTAAATCATCTAAAGTGTTATCATTCATTAACCATTTACTTATTTTCTAAGTGCAAAGAAAACAATTATGTTACCACCCAGCTTGACGAATATTTTATTTCGTCATTCATTTTATGAATGTTTTGCCCGAATCAAATTACTCACAACGGGCACGAGTATGTCGCAATATCTTATTGCTATGTTTGACATTTATTCTTTTGTCGCAATCTCGTATTGCACTCATTTGCATTTTTTTTATTTTGTTTCTGTCCCAATCCCTTTTGCATTCATTGGCATTTTATTGTTACCAATGGTTTGCCCAATTATGAAACATAAACGGTTCTCAGGTTGCTGCACTTGAAATTGTTTATGGTTTCACAATCACTATTGTGAAATGAAGGCAATGCACTTGGGAATTGTTTATGTCAACCATCTGTTTTGCTGATCGGCATTTATCGATGATTTTTGTTTTTAATATTTTTCGGTGGTGTTTCTCTGTCGCAGAGGAACGGCATTTCTTTTCCTATATTTAGTATAGTAAAAAGAAATGTAAAGTTAGTCTTCGTGGAGAACTCAAGCCTACATAGTAGGTACATTAAATACAAAATAATAAAATCTTGTAATTGGCATTAAATACAAAAATAATAAAATCTTGTAATTGGTTTTAGAAACAAAAATAATAAAATCTTGTAATTGGCTTCAATAAAAAGAATAACTATTCAGAATAAAAATAATTGAACTATTTAAAATAAAAAAACTAATTATTTACAAATGAAAATTAATCGGTAATTAATTAATAAAAAATTTAATTGGCGCCCAACTCGGCAACCCCCTTAAGAAAAAAAACACAAGTGATTGAAGTAATTAGCAAGAACTTTCCTAAATCAGTAAAAGTTGAAAAAATATATCAATTTGTGTGACAATTGTGAGTAAAAACAAATTTTTTGGCAAGTTCGAGTTAGCAGAATTGAAAATAAGAAACACTCACCAGTAAAAGTTGAAAAAATATATCAATTTATGTGACAATTGTGAATAAAAACAAATTTTTTGGCAAGTTCGAGTTAGCAGAATTGAAAATAAGAGACACTCATCAGTATAACATCAAATATCCTGTGCAATCATCACCAACATACGCAGCAAAAGAGGAATACGAAAGCAGTTTCTGACAGAAAACAAAGGGGAAAGAGAGATGAAATTCAACAACGTATTTATGTCTATGTAAGTTAAAATTAAAACTAAAAATCATAAAATTGTTTAATGTTTTAACTCCTAAATAAAAAAAAAAAAGAAAAACTCCTAAATTTAATTATAAATTTTTTTTTTAAAGTAAAATCTTTTGTCTTAATTTGTAAGAACTATATTAATTTTTTCCCGTAAACTAAAATTTTTTTTTTCCAAAAAATTAATTATAAATTATTTTTTTAAGCTAAAGTATAATTTTTTCCTTAAATGTCCATTGTAAAAAAGATTTATTAATTTTTTTTTAAGCTAAAATTTCAACCTAAATTTAAAATAAAGGGAAAAATAAAATTATTCAAAGACAATAAAACATTGTCTTTATAAATTTTTTTTTCTCTCTTCCACCTTTGTAATTGCAAAAGCTTTTCTTTTGATTGTACCAAGTATTATTTTTTTTTACACGGGTCATAGTGTTACCATTAAAAGTGCTACTCCTGCTAAATGCAAGAAGACGATAGTTCCCTCTTAGAGACTGAACAACTTCTATCTAGGCTCTCACATCTATCCATTTCCGACACTCGAACAGATACCAATATGAACGCTGATAACGTTCGAACGCTTCTTGAAACGGCTATTGCTCAAGCCACAATTCGTACTAGGCAAGAGTTCCAAGAAACCATCAATGAGCTTAATAATAGACTTGAAGCCTTGGAACCCGCCACACTAGTTGTCGAACATAGACCGATCGAAATCATTGCAGGTGTTCAATGCGACGAGACATTGGATATCGTAAAATCGGTCCCCGAATTCAGGGGTGATGCCAATAAATACGTTTCTTGGCGACAGGCTGCAGTAACAGCCCACAAACTCTTCGAGCCCTTCGCAGGAAGCTCAAAATACTACCAAGCGGTGGCAATACTGCGCAATAAAATTATTGGAAACGCCGACTCTGTGCTTAGCACCTACAACACAGTTCTAAATTTTCATGCTATTGTGGAACGATTGGACTTCGCATACTCTGACAAAAAATCAATCTATACGTTAGAACAAGAACGCTTACTACATTGCAATTTCAGTTTCATCACTCATATTCTTTGCGCTCACAATCTCCCTTATTATATTCTTTGTAACAAAGCGGAGAGCGAGAATCGACCTCATCAATGTGGTCCGTAGTGTCAATCAGACGGGGACGTCTGAAAATTAAAAGGGGGAGTAGTTAAGGTATGTCTCATATACTGTGAAAGACATACCGACAATTATGGTAAACAGTCCGTCCGTTATGGTTAAATCATCTAAAGTGTTATCATTCATTAACCATTTACTTATTTTCTAAGTGCAAAGAAAACAATTATGTTACCACCCAGCTTGACGAATATTTTATTTCGTCATTCATTTTATGAATGTTTTGCCCGAATCAAATTACTCACAACGGGCACGAGTATGTCGCAATATCTTATTGCTATGTTTGACATTTATTCTTTTGTCGCAATCTCGTATTGCACTCATTTGCATTTTTTTTATTTTGTTTCTGTCCCAATCCCTTTTGCATTCATTGGCATTTTATTGTTACCAATGGTTTGCCCAATTATGAAACATAAACGGTTCTCAGGTTGCTGCACTTGAAATTGTTTATGGTTTCACAATCACTATTGTGAAATGAAGGCAATGCACTTGGGAATTGTTTATGTCAACCATCTGTTTTGCTGATCGGCATTTATCGATGATTTTTGTTTTTAATATTTTTCGGTGGTGTTTCTCTGTCGCAGAGGAACGGCATTTCTTTTCCTATATTTAGTATAGTAAAAAGAAATGTAAAGTTAGTCTTCGTGGAGAACTCAAGCCTACATAGTAGGTACATTAAATACAAAATAATAAAATCTTGTAATTGGCATTAAATACAAAAATAATAAAATCTTGTAATTGGTTTTAGAAACAAAAATAATAAAATCTTGTAATTGGCTTCAATAAAAAGAATAACTATTCAGAATAAAAATAATTGAACTATTTAAAATAAAAAACTAATTATTTACAAATGAAAATTAATCGGTAATTAATTAATAAAAAATTTAATTTACATACCATGTAATCATCCAACGTCGGGAATAATTGATGGACTTAACAAAATATTGGATATTTCCAGAAATTACGATGGTTTTATATTAGGGGGTGATCTTAACTCCAAAAACCCCATTTGGGGTGATCAAACCGACAACTCTAATGGAAGAGCTTTGCAGTGCTGGCTCCAAGACAATATCCTAGATGTGATTCGATTATCGGACAACACGCCATCCTTTCCCAATGGTTCATCCTTTTAGACCATTTTTTAGTTGGTGGAGACTTCTTAAGTGGTCTTTCTCAGACCACTTTCCAATAAAAGTTGAAATCCAGCTCGATAGCTTTGACTTCATTCTACGTAGCCCCCACGCATTCAAATCATCCAAAAATACAAATTGGGAGCACTTTAGTCGAGATTTGGAAATTTCAACCATAAGCATTATGCCACCTGAAAATAGAAACTTGGAAAACCTTGAAATTAATCAACTCATAAAAGAATTTACTACAATAATAAACACAGTTTGTTTAAGCACAATTTAGTTTAATTTAGTTTGCCCTTTTGCAAACCCTCACCCACTTTAGGGGTTAATTACTGGTTAGAATCTAAGTTTTACTCCTTTTTGTAAACATCTTTGTAGGGAGTATTTACATAGATTCTAGCGAGTAAACCGTTAACGGTATCTAAAAACATTGCTTGTTGCCTCTTTCTATCCTAGTTAGATGTAACTTTTTTTAATCTTCGTTTGAATGCCAAGACGAATACATTGTCTACACGGATCTCTATATACTTATATACAGTCCATTTTAAAGGTAATTGATTTTTAAATAAAATATAGAGAATCTTCTCTTTATTAACCAAATCTTAAAAATCTTGTTTCTTTTTATTTCCCCGCATTTACGGCAAACATTTGGTCCTTCGAACCGGATCTTTTTTTCGAGCTTTAAAGTTGGGAATTAATATTTAATTTAATTTGCAGAAATTCAGCCATCTTGCTGCATCAACAACTGTAACATCAGCTTTAATTTTTTTAAATCTTCAAATTTTAAAAGGTGCGTACATTATTTTTTAAATAGTGCAAGTGTGAAAATAAATCGTGTTTATAAAATTAAAAAAGATAGTGAAAATACATTTTTTTTATTAAGATTAATTTTTACCTATAATAAAAAAGTATTTGTTCCTTAATACTTTTTTATATTATTGTGATTGATCGCGTTACAACCCTTCGTCGTAATATTTTTTTAAACAGTACCTTTGTTTTGACACTTTGTCATTACACTTCTTTTGGGTACTCTTTTTTTACAACAGTGCGTTTTGTTTACGTGGACGGACAAATTAAATTTTTTTCGTGTTAAATTTCTTTAAAAAATTTTTTGTTCGTTTAATAAATAATATACGGAATTAAAAGTGTTTAATTATTTTTTAATAATAAATTTTAAAATCGGTTTCTTTATTTATTTGCAAAGTGCCGTCGGGTTTGCGATTAGTGATCTTGTGTTTTTACATACATATATTGGTTTATTATTTTATAAAACTAACCCTTAATACTGTTGACAGCTATACATACATACGTGTATATATATTATCGAAGTGTTTTTATTTTCTTTTGTGTTTTATTCGCGTATACGATTTTGTTATATTTGAATATTTTACAAGCTGTGTTTGTTTACAACTTACACTAGCTTCATATCGACCTGCATACGTACCGTGTTGTTGTTGTTTTTTTCATTTTCAACATATTGTCACCCTACTGTCCGGTATAGTCGCGACATATTTAGCTTGTGTTTTTTTATTGAGATTTATTTTTTGTATTCTCAATTGGCATTTTTTAATAAAATTAATTTATAAATTCAAAATTTTAGTGCATTTATCGTGTTTTTTCGGAAATTTTCGTTTTTATTAATTTTTTTTGAATAAAATTTTGACAAAATGCCTGAAACAGCCCTTGATGTTTTTATTAGAGATTCTGATGCTCTTATAAAATACGAAGCTAAATTTAACGACATTCGTGAGGAACTTCATTCGAGTTTTAATTTAGAAATACGCGGTAAGGAAATTAACTTGTTATGGGAACAAGCTAAATCTTCATACCGTACTTGTCTTAGTTATCTCGAAAATTCTGAAGACGCGGAACCCGAAGATGTTGACGCTGCTGAGTCAAAATACGAGACAACATTTAACGCGTACGTTAATTGTTTAGCAATGATCAACGAGAAATTACACAATTTCGAAACCAAGGCAAAATCGAAGGATCAGTCTTCGCCTGTAGACTTAAATTCTTCTGATAACTTCTGCCATAATTTGACTCTGCCGCCGTGCGATACAGACGTTTTCGAGGGTGACTATCTTTCTTGGCCCACTTTTAGGGATATTTTTACCGCGGTATACATAAATAATTCTCGCTTAAGCAATATTGAGCGTTTGTGCCATTTGGTTCGAAAAACGAGTGGTGAGGCGCGTGAAATTGTTTCAAAATGTCCACTTACTAATGCTGGCTTTGATATAGCTTGGCGAAATTTGAGAGAAGCGTACGATAATCCTCGTATGTTGGTTAACAACCAACTCAAAACGCTTTTCAGTCTTCCCTTTTATGATAAGGAGACTAGTGCGAATTTAAAAGCTTTACAACGCGGTATAAACGGTTGCCTTACAGCCATGTCTACTTATGACATTTCTACTCAAAGCTGGGATCCAATATTAGTTTTTATGTGCATTCAGCGGTTACCTGTAAATACTGTTAATATTTGGGAACAGAGTGTAAAAGACAAATCGGCCTTGTCTCTCTGGAAAGATTTGGACCACTTTCTGACGGAAAGAACCAAAACTTTAGATTGTCTTCGTGACTTAAGAAGTTCAGAACCTGTAAAAAAGGCTTCTGGACATAAAATAAAAGCGCATCATTCTAATGCTGCTTCTTCTTCTTCAAATGCCTCTTGCATTTTATGCAAAAATCAAGTCCACTTCTTACGATCTTGTCATCGTTTTAAAAGTTTATCGATTGTGGACAGATATTCTACCGGAAAAAAATTTCATTGCTGTGTCAATTGTCTTTCAAGGACACATGAAGCTAAAAATTGTAATAGCAGTTATAGTTGTTCCATCTGCAATAAGCGTCATCATACGATGCTGCATCGGGAGTTGCCGAAATCTGATAGTTTAGTTAGGGAAACTCATAATTCTAATTCGGGTGCGAGTCCGGTTATAGCCACTCGACTTACCAACTCCATACCCATGAATTCTTTCCCCTCTTCGTCAAATAGCAACAATGCCACAGCTCCTTTAGATCGACAGGTATTTCATACCTCACAAGATCGGACTGTGCTTTTGGGGACAGCAATGGTGAATATTATTCACCAGGGTACGACGTATCCAGCTCGGGCCCTTATTGACCCGGCTTCTGAAGCTTCGTTCATTTGTGAACGATTGCAAAATCGCTTGAAACTTTCGACGCATTCTACGAATGCTCAAATTTCAGGTGTTAATCAAGCTGTCTCTGCTACCTCTAGAAAACTTTGTTCTCTTCAAATTGGCTCTCCTATTGATTCATCCATTGTAGTGGAAACTAATGCTCTTGTTTTATCTAAAATATCGGGCAATTTGCCTTCATTTGTACTTCCTTCTCATCTTAGGAACAATTTGCCCAACCTTCGGTTAGCAGATAAAAACTTTTTCGATAGCAGACCTGTCGATCTTTTGCTTGGCGCTGATCTTTACCCTAAAATACTTTTAGGTGAAATTCGTCGAGATATTTTGGGCTCCTTATTAGCTCAAAATACTATTTTCGGTTGGATTATTACTGGTCCAATTTGTCATTCCCAAGTTCAAGTCTATTCAACTAAAGTTGATTTTTCTGAAGAAGATTGCCTGAATAGAAATCTTCTCAGATTTTGGGAACTTGAGGAAAATCCGAAAAGGAAAATTTTTTCAACTTTCGATAAAATTTGTGAAGAAAATTATAGGAAGACTACACGTCGAGCTTCTGATGGTCGATACATTGTGACCCTTCCATTCAAACCTGAATTTCCTCAACACTTAAATCTAGGTTTATCTCGACCAAGTGTTCTCAAACAATATCATCGCACAGAATCCTCTCTTTTACGAAGACCTGAGATTAAGAAAATGTATGATAGCGTCGTTAGTGAATATTTGGATCTAGACCATATGAAACTTGTTTCTTTTCCTTCATCGGCAACAACTTTTGCTTGTTACTTGCCACATCATCCAGTCGTTAAACCTGAACGAAAGACCACAAAGTTAAGAGTCGTTTTCAATGCCTCTAATAAAACTTCGAACGGGAATAGTCTTAACGACTGTCTCTATGTTGGGCCTACTTTACAGTCTGACTTAGTCCTATTAATTTTAAGGTGGCGACTTTTTAAATTTGTTTTTAATTGTGACATTACACAAATGTACCGACAAATTAGAGTTGATGCAGCTCATACTCCATTTCAACGTATCTTATTTCGAGATTCTCCGACGGAGGACGTTAAGGACTATGAGTTGCAAACAGTGACTTTTGGCGTTAACTGCGCTCCTTATCTTGCCATTCGGACATTGTTACAATTAGCAGACGATTCTGAAGCTGAGTACCCTTTAGCATCACACATTTTACGGAAGTGTATGTACGTTGACGACGTTTTGACAGGGACTCACGACATTTCAACTGCTTTGATCGCTCGTGATCAACTTGTTGCAGCTTTGTCTTCTGCTAAATTTGAACTACGAAAATGGACATCTAACGAACGAACAATTTTGGACAGATTTCCTTCTGAACATTTAGTTGATGCTAAGGTTTTGACCTTTGTGGAATCAAGTAGCTCTAAAACTTTGGGTATTCAATGGAACGCTCAACTGGACTCTTTTTACTTTAGTGTAAATCCTATTGCACATAAATCGAGTCACACTAAGAGAGAAGTTTTATCTACGATTGCAAAGTTGTTTGACCCTGTGGGTTGGCTAGGTCCAGTTGTTGTAGTCGCGAAAATGATTATGCAGAAGGTCTGGTTAGATAACATTAATTGGGATGATTCTCTACCACTTTCAACGGAAAAAGAGTGGCAAAAGTTCGTTACTTCATATCATGAAGTCAACAATATACGAATTCCACGCTGGGTTCATTACACCCCTGATTCGTCCGTCGAACTTCACGTCTTTTCTGATGCCTCGGAAAAGGCATACGCGGGGGTAATTTATATCCGCATCGAAACCCCCAAAGGCGATATATATACCCACTTGTTGTCTTGCAAAACTAAAGTGGCACCTGTAAAATCAATTTCGATTCCGCGACTTGAACTTTGCGGAGCAGTTTTGGCTTCAGAACTTTTGAAGACAATACTGAGCGAAATCGATATACGACTTAACCAAGTTTATTGTTGGACTGACTCTACGATCGTCCTTGCTTGGTTAAAAAAGGATGCTTGTTCTTGGACCACATTTGTTGCAAACAGGGTGTGCAGAATTCAGGAAAATGTCGGTCAGCATAATTGGTATCACGTAAGATCTGAGGATAATCCTGCCGATTTGGGCAGTCGTGGTATTTCTCCGTCGGAGCTGGCAGATAATGACCTATGGTGGCATGGACCAAAATGGCTACGCCAAGAAAAAACGCAATGGAATATCTCTGATATTTCTCGTCTTGACACTGATATTGAGTGCCATAAAGTTAAAACTCATGCCTCGTTCTTTACGAACACGCAAGGAGATGACGGTTTTATCGACATTCTTGATAATTATTCGCATCTTGGTAAAGCGCTTCGCGTCATTTCTTATATTTTGCGATTTTTCTATAATTGTCATCCTTCCCATAAATCAAACCGTAAGTTGTATGAAGACACTATTCTTTCTAGTATCGAGATGAAAAGGACTAAATTACGTTTAGCCATGATCTCTCAAAAGTGTCATTTTGCAGATGAATATAAATGTCTTTTGGAGAGGAAACCTTTAAATTCTAAAAGTTTTTTGATTCCTTTGAATCCATTTCTGGACAAAGATGGTGTGATGAGACTAAATGGTCGTTTAGTTAAATCCCCATCTCTTTCTTATAGTGAACAGCATCCAATTATTTTACCTTATTCGAGTAGATTTACGCTACTTTTAACGGAGTTTGTTCATTTGATTTCCATTCACGGTGGAAATCAGCTCATGCTGCGAATACTTCGTATTGAATATTGGGTCCCTCGCTTAAAATCTAAAATTCGTGGAGTCATCGGCCGCTGCAAACGTTGTATTCTTGAAAGAAAACGTTCTTGTAGTCAAATTATGGCCGCTCTACCGCCTGAGAGGACTTTACTTGATAGACCGTTTACTACAACTGGTGTTGATTTCGCAGGTCCTTTCGATATTAAAAGTTTCACTGGTAGGGCTTGTAAGATAACAAAAGGTTATGTTTGTGTTTTTGTATGCTTTTCTACAAAAGCTATACATCTGGAGGCAACTTCTGATTTGTCTACGGCTACCTTCTTAGCAGCATTTCAGAGATTTATCTCACGCCGAGGTTGTCCAATCACAATATTTTCGGATAACGGTACAAACTTTGTAGGCGCGTCTCGTGAATTGGAGAAAGACTTTAAAACTTTTCTTAAAGATAGTCAGACCACTACGTGTTCTACGTATGCAATTCAGGGTCTCACTTGGCGTTTTATCCCCGCAGGTGCTCCTCATATGGGTGGCCTATGGGAAGCCGGTGTAAAGAGCTTCAAACTTCATTTTCGAAAAGAAGCTCAATGTTTTAAATTTACATTTGAGGAATTCGCGACTCTGCTTGCGAGAATAGAAGCGTGCCTTAATTCGCGCCCTATTTGTCCTATGACAGAAAACCCTCAAGACCCGGTTGCTCTAACTCCTGGTCATTTTTTAATTGGCTCTCCAATTCTTGCTCCCCCTGAGCCTGAAATTAATGAAATGCCTATAAGTTTAATTAATCGATTTAGAAGAATGAAAGCTATATCTCAACATTTTTGCCGACGGTGGAAAGAGGAATACTTGATTAATTTGCATAAAAGGTATAAATGGCAAAATCCGAAACGCGAAATTCAAGTTAATGATTTAGTAGTTGTACGGCACGAACAATTACCTCCAACTTCGTGGAGATTAGGCCGCGTCGTTAAAACCTACCCGGGTAGTGACGGTCACGTGAGAGTCGTCGATATACGCACTGTGAATGGGGTTGTACGACGACATATCGCAAAACTGGTCATTTTGACTAATCTAATTAATTAAATCTTACTTTATTATTTTCACTAATATTTGTTGTTTCCTAGCACTATGGACGCATTACCCACCTTCTTTGATGATGCTCTCTTAGATGACTACGAGGAAGCAATGGAAATTGTGGAACCGGTTTCTGCCGCAACCCCTTTGGCTGCACCCATTGCTGATAAGGAGGATACACCGGCTCCTGTTGGTGTACCGCCTCCGTCTGCTGATACTCCAGCACCAGTAATGCCGTCGACTTCCGAACCTTTATCGGAAACCAAAGGAACCTCGAGCTCGAATGGTAATCCCGAAATTGCAAATCGCCATTGTAGGGTATGTAGTGGTAAACATCCATTAAGGGCGTGCAATAAATTTTTAAAATTGAGCCATGAGCGGAAGCTGGGAATGGTGATCCTTCACCGCTATTGTTCGCGCTGCTTAGCGCATTCGCACTCCGCAAAAGATTGCAAAAGCACGTTTAAATGCGGTCAATGTAAAGGCGATCATAACACCCTTTTACATTCCGATCGTTCTATGCAGTCTGGTTCGAAAAAGAAACCATTACCTCGCACTCCGGCTTCTTCTTCTAAGAAGCCTCCGTCTGGCCCGCTCGTACCACAGTCTACCACTTACCGTCCATCGTCCTCCGTTTCAAAGACTTGCCCCTTACCCATCCGTCATGTTGTCACGTTTTCCCCCACTGTGTTGATCAGACTCATCTAACCGACAAACTCCATTCCGATACGAGCAGCTTTGGACCCTTGCTGTAGCATTAGCTACATCTGCGAATCCTTGGTCCATCAATTGCGGCTGCCCGTATCTAAGATGGACAATATTGGATATTGTCGATTAGCTGTCGGTTCGTCGTTTGACCCAACACAACGAATTTCGCTCACGGCGAAAGTTACTAAAATGCGCGGTGTTAAGACTCCTTCAGAGTCCGTTCCAGATACTATACGGGAACATTTTGCCGGGTTCCAATTGGCGGACCCCCGTTTTAACGTATCTGGGCCGGTAGCTTTGGTCTTAGGACCTGAAGTTAACCCTCAGATTATTAAGGGAAAAATATATTCGAGCCCGGGTCTTCCAATGGCACAATATACCATATTTGGTTGGGTCATTTCTGGCCAATCGCCTCTTTAGAGGACAGGTCCCCTTGGACCTATGATCCCCTTGGATCAACGACCCCCTTGGGTCAAACCCGATCCCCTTGGATCAACGCGGTCCCTTGACCGCACGACGAAAATCCAGTTTATACTGGTCTGATCCCTTGATCAGCTGATCCCTTGATCAAAGAACCCAGTCCATACTGGTCTGGTCCCTTGACCATTAGTTTTAAGTGTTTTTTGAAAAAATGTAAAAAAAAAAAAAAAAAAAATATATATATACATGAAATATTTAAAATTATGAAAAAACATTTATTATACTTTTACCTTTCCTTGCTTTTGTAACCTCTCTCTTTTACCTAGCTAAGACTTTGTTGCAACCTCCTCTAGTGTTGCAAGGTGGCCGGCAATGTTTAAGCACAATTTAGTTTAATTTAGTTTGCCCTTTTGCAAACCCTCACCCACTTTAGGGGTTAATTACTGGTTAGAATCTAAGTTTTACTCCTTTTTGTAAACATCTTTGTAGGGAGTATTTACATAGATTCTAGCGAGTAAACCGTTAACGGTATCTAAAAACATTGCTTGTTGCCTCTTTCTATCCTAGTTAGATGTAACTTTTTTTAATCTTCGTTTGAATGCCAAGACGAATACATTGTCTACACGGATCTCTATATACTTATATACAGTCCATTTTAAAGGTAATTGATTTTTAAATAAAATATAGAGAATCTTCTCTTTATTAACCAAATCTTAAAAATCTTGTTTCTTTTTATTTCCCCGCATTTACGGCAAACACAGTTTATAACTCACATTCAAAAAAAATTGAGATAAAAAATAAGATATTTATATCCGATAAAATAAAAATCTTTCTCAAAGTAAAGCACAGATGGCAAAAAGATTTAAAAAAAATTTTTCATCGAAATGGTAACAGGCACAGCTCTGAATATAACATACTCTCAAAGCAAGTTCAACTTTTAAAAACTATAATCAAGGAGCTTATTAATGTTGAACAAGCACAGCATTTTAGTCAACGTCTGGAAAAAATCAAACCAGGTCCCACTGCGTTCAAGGAAATATACGAAGTCATTGGTAAAAATAATTCCTTTTGCAATAAAATCATACATAATGATGTAACAACAACAGATGATGATGAGATATGTGAATTGTTTCGAGGACAGTTTACCTCAGTTTATGAAGAGAAACTTCCAACAAATCCAGTGGATGACCTTTTTCAACGTGTTTCAAACAGCACTGCTAATCTTTCGAACGCCATTTACACCTTTGATAATGCTTTTAACTCATTGGAAAACTATGATACTTACCATTTTGTAAGTGTTGGTACTGTTAAGGATATTGTCAGTAGCATTAATAATAAAAAATCCTCTGGAATTGATGGAATTTCTAATTATGTATATTATTAAAAAATTCCCCAACACAGCATTTAAGTTTCTGACAATTGTGTACAACAATTGCATAAATAATGGCTACTTTCCCATTGATTGGAAACAGGCAAAAATCTTACCAATCAAGAAAAAAAGAGAAAGTCTGAGAATGGACGAATTTCGCTCTATCTCACTGCTCTCCAATCTTGGAAAAATTTTAGAGCATATTCTAAAGAAAAAACTGGATGACGACTTTGTATTTAATCCATTATCCTGCTTCCAATTTGGGTTCAGGCAATCTCATTCAATAGTACACGCATTATTAAAATTCCATAACGACGTAACAACAAATCTAAGGATCCAAAACTGTACTGTTGCAGTATCGCTGGACATCCAAAAAGCATTTGATACAGCGTGCCATAAAGGTATTTTATATAAACTAGTGGATCTTGGTGTTGACCCATTTTTGCTTTAACTATTTCAAAGTTATTTCCATCATCGAACGTTTAGCATCCAAATCAATAATTCCAGTTCTGTAGCTATGTTCTGTAACTCTCACATCGGAAAGTTTTCACATGGAACATATAAAAATGAAACAAAAACGTTGCGAACTGACACAAAATACTGTTTCTCACATTCGACTGGTTCTGTAACTTTATTTTGTGAGAACTATCTGTCACGTAACGTTTTTTCTCACATTTATTGGAAAAATGAGAAAAAAGCGTTTCTGTAAAGTAGGCATGTGAAAAGATTTGAAATTGAACTGTCAAATTCACTCACATCTGAAATCTATGCGAAATGAGTTTAAATTCAGTTCATTTAAAAAAAATATATATATATATATAAGATGGCACCGAATATTGGAGAAAAGGTAAGAAATATGTTAATTTTTTATTTATCATTTACTTTAAGTATTTACATTTAAATTTTTGTTTTTGCAATTATTCAGAATGTGCAACGAATTTTATAAATTCAAAAAAAAAAAAAAAAAACTTGTGGACTATGTCTTCCAATTTAACTATAAAGAAAACCCTGATCTTCATTATGTCGGCACGAATTTATGGTCTGCTTCAGAAGTTGTGGCAGAAGAAGATGTTATAGATATCATATACGAAACCATAGCGTTGGTACCACCACACACCTTAAACTTGAATGATACTGAAACTGTAACAATATCGGACAATGATGATAAGGATAAAGAAAAATCATTCTGAGACAATATTCACTTATATATGCACTTTTTAAGTACTTATATATGTACTTTTTAAGCACTTATATATGTACTTTTTAAGAAATTATATATGCATTTTTTAAGCAGTTATATATGTAATTTTTAAGTACTTATATGCACTTTTTAAGTAATTTAATTAAAATTTCAGACAGTTCTTAAATATTGATTCTTTAATTGTTGGAAATAATGTGAGCAATAAATTAATTTGACATTTTTGAAATTTTAATTAATTCATTTACATTTTTTTTTTATTTATACATATGTACGATTTTTAATAAAACTTTTTCATTTTTTTTTACCTTAAAACATTCTCTTACTTTGTTTATAACTAGCTCCAGCTTTAAGATTGTGATTAGCTCTAGATGATTACGTAGAATATCTTTTTCTTGGCCCTGACTCTTACTGCGACCCACCACATTACGCGGCTGTTGTGGCGTTAAAGAACCCTTTTGAGAATATTTAGCCTCACGTTTAGCTTCATAACGAGCTCTTGCGTCTTCTGGATTTTCACAAAAATTCATACATTTACGTTGGTTATTATGCTGCTGTCGGGTGTTGGAATCTTCCACTTTACTTTCGTTTTCATCTTACGATACATCAGCCACGTTAGCCAACACTTTTAAATGTCTTTTGATTTTATAACTCTTGTTTAACATTCCAACAATGCCTAAAAACTATCATCATATTCATTATCATATTCTTCACCATATTTTGGATCTCTTTCGCTAATCATCGAATATTTTGATAACGATGTTTAATTGCGGTCAAGTCACTTTTATCGTCTAGGAGTTGTGTAGCATTTTGTGGAGCATTTGGAAAACCCTTACCCTGCTTCAAAATACATTGAGGATTATCTTGGTTCATTATATCATATTTATCACTATCGAAAACATTATAATGTTCAATATCGCTTTCTTGATAGAACTTAACTTGTGGATCGGGTGGTATATAAACTTCATTAACATCGGCTTGATCTAAATCAGGTGCAAATTGTATTCCAATCCCGCCGCTATAGCTTCTTCACTAGAAGCATACCGAAATGAAAGCCGTCTAATGAAACCAGTGTCCAGATGAGGTAGACAATCCAATATCATGGCAATTTCTGACTCAAAATCTCTCTTCGCAGGGTTTTTAGTGTTGTTTTTTGTAACCTTTTTTTCTGCTCAATTTTAGGATCCGTTTTGATGGTCTTAGCATTCGTATCAATAATATCTTGATGTATTATTAGATTTTGTAAATCATTTATGGTTTCCATGGTAGCAGCTTCATTTTTGTAACGTACTATAAAGTTGGCTTTAAAAGAATCTCTAGAAAACGAATATATTTATACATGATTTTTTAAAATTTATATGTAATATAATATATATATTTCTACATCTAAACCCACGGCATAGTGACGTTCATAATCGACCACAAAAGTTTGCTCTGGCAAACATTCGGTTAATAAGGCAATTCTCTATAAGATAAACTCAATTCTCTATAAGATAAGTTATACGAAACTTTTAGCAAAGTACTTACGGTTCAGCTAAGACCGTTTCGATATATGAGTAGGCAATACTACGAAACGCTTTCAAAAACTGCAAACGAGCATAATTTAACCATAGTAAACTTTTAGCCCCCTCATTAATCAGAAAAATATTCTTATACAAAAAAGGCAGCGTGTTATAAAAGTTGGCTATATGAGCCAATTTGATTTCGCCACACATAGATTAATTTAAGTTCTTATATTTTTATATATACAACTTTATGTTTCCTTTTATTTGTTTGTTTTTATTTTTTGACAGCTGACTTTGTGACGGTGATCAGTTTTGCTCTTCACTGTAGCCAAAGAATTTCTGGTACAAGCAGAAATAAGAAAGAAAAAAAAAATAACCTTGATCTTGAAATTATTTTCAAGTTCATGTATGTAAGTTAACACATCCGCGCAGCAACAAGGTGGTTGCCTAGCTAAACATGCATAGTAGTCAGCTCATAGTGCACCATCAGCGGTTTTTGCGTATGCTAAAGAATAAACAACACAGCGATCACTGCTTTGGCTGACAACAATGTTGTGGACGTTGCTTTTCTAATATATGACACCAAAAATAAATGCAAGTTCGGCAGTCTCAACGGGTTTAATTTTAATTATAAATTTTTTTTTGTGAATGATACAGTTAGTTCTATTTTGGAATTCATTTAATAAAGAATATTTTATTAAAACTGGCGCCCAACGGCTTATGAACCAAAGCCAAGTCGTTTAAATTTATTTAAATTTCTCCACACCAAGTGCAAATAAAAAATTATTATAACGACGAATAAGGTTTTTACGTCAGACCGACGGGAAACAAAAAGCACAGTATAAAATAGCTAAGCAGAACATTGGTAACAGCAGATTACAACCAATAAGCTGTACAACCCGCGATTCAAATTGGTGGTCGAATAGAAATCAGGAAATGGCACTTAAGGCAGACGAATTGAGAAAGGTAGTAGAGGCCGCCGTGAACAGCGCGCTGGCAGTTCAGGAAAGGAATTTTGAGCAAAAATTGTTAGAAGCTACAAACAGATTAGCTAACTCGACGGTTTCTTCACCACAAGTAGAAGTGTATAGGGATGCAGAAATCGATAATAGAATAGGGTGTGACGAACCTTTGGATATAGTAAAATCGTTACCAGACTTTGACGGCAAACATGAAACATACGTTTCTTGGCGAAAAGCGGCGCATACAGCTTACAAAATTTTTGAACAATATCAAGGCAGCTCAAAACACTACCAAGCCCTAGGGATTATTAGAAACAAAGTCAAGGGTTCGGCGGACATGGTGCTATCATCATACGACACACCTCTGAATTTCAAGGCAATTATTAACAGGCTAGACTTTACTTACGCTGACAAGCGCCCAATATATCTCATCGAGCAAGAACTATCGACCCTTCGACAAGCAAATATGACATTACTACAATACTACGATGAAGTAGAAAAAAAACTTACTTTAATAAATAAGACGATAATGTCGTATGACAGTGTAGTGGCCGCGTCGCTAAATGAAAAATACAGACAAGACGCCTTGCGTGTTTTTATTTCAGGAACAAAGAAGTCTTTAAGCGAAGTTCTTTTTTCGGCTCGTCCAAAGGACCTGCCATCCGCTCTGGCGCTGGCTCAAGAAGTCGAGTCAAACCACGAGCGATTTTTATTTGCAACAAATTATGCGAGAAGCGTAGAAGATAACGCACATAGACTTGAACACAGGCAACAAAGCCCCAGAAATTTTGTTTCAAATGACTATCGACAGGGAAAAAATCCTTACTTTAATAGACAGCGACAACAAAACAATTTAGGCCCTACAAAGCAAGATGTTGTTCAACCAATGGATGTTGATCCTTCATCAAAATTTAGGCAACCGACACAATACCAGGCAAATCAACAATTTCAATACCAAAATACTCAAGCCCTGGGACAAGTTTTTAAGAGGCCGAATAGCGGCACAGCCAGGTTCACCGGACCCAAACATCAGAGGGTCAACAACCTGTCACAGGAAGAGATCTCAGGAGATCATCCAGAGCAAGAATATCAACACCTAGCAGAAAGAGAGGCAACAGATATAGAAAATGAAATCGAAGAATATGACCAAAATAATTTTTTAGACAAGATTCCTTGCTACCGTATGTAGAGAGAACGATAGCAGGGAAAAAAATTAGATTGCTAATTGACACGGGTGCCTCTAAAAATTATATAAAACCTTTAAAGGAACTAAACTTTGTATCAAAAGTAAATAATCCATTTATTGTAAAGTCTCTTCACGGGAATAATATTGTAGAAAAAAAATGCACTATGCGGCTTTTTAATGTTAACACAACATTTTTTTTGCTCCCCGATCTAACTACCTTCGATGGAATAATCGGGCTAGATTTTTTATATCAAACAAATGCAATTTTGGACTTTAGAAATAAACGACTAAGAACTAGTACTGAATCTGAAAATATGAAATTTTTAAAATGCCTTAGTGTAAATTTTACTAACACAGATGATATTGAGGTACCCCAGCAAATTGAAAAACAATTTCAGAAAATGATAAAAAAACGAATCGGTGTTTTTGCGGACCCAAACGAGGCACTCCCTTTTAATACCAGGATTGTTGCTACCATTCGCACAGAAGATGAGGACCCGATATATTCTAAATTATACCCTTACCCGATGGGTGTATCAGACTTTGTAAATTCCGAAATGCGAAGTATGCTTAAAGACGGCATAATTCGACCATCCAGGTCACCGTACAATAACCCAGTATGGGTGGTTGACAAGAAAGGTACGGACGCACAGGGAAATGCAAAGAAGCGTTTGGTAATAGATTTTAGAAAGTTGAATTCAAAGACCATAGATGACAAATATCCAATACCAAATATTGTGGCTATTCTATCAAATCTCGGGAAGGCTAAGTTTTTCACAACCCTTGACTTGAAATCAGGATTTCACCAAATTTTGTTGGCTGAAAAAGATAGGGAAAAAACAGCATTTTCGGTGGGCAAGTTTTGTAGGCTCCCCTTTGGGCTGAAGAACGCGCCTAGTATTTTTCAAAGAGCAATAGATGACGTGCTCCGAGATCAAATAGGGAAATCATGCTATGTTTATGTTGATGATGTGATCATCTTCTCGGAAAGTATGGAGGGGCATGTTGAGCATATAGCATGGGTGTTGGATAGGTTAAATGAAGCTAACATGAGAGTTTCACGCGAGACGTCAAATTTTTTTAAAAAACAGGTTGAGTATCTGGGTTTTGTGGTATGCGAAAAGGGTATTACAACGAGTCCTAGCAAAACAGAGACGATTAAAAACTACGAGCGGCCCACCAAACTATTTAATGTTCGTTCCTTCTTGGGCTTGGCAAGTTATTACAGGTGTTTTATCAAGGATTTTGCATCTGTAGCCAGACCACTGACTAACATACTAAAAGGGGAGAACGGCAATGTGAGCGCTACCCGGTCAAAGAAAATACCAGTGCGCCTTAACGAGGAACAGTACCACGCATTTGAAAAGTTGAAAAGGGTTCTCACATCTGAAGATGTCTTGTTGCTCTATCCGGATTACAATAAGTCATTTGACCTGACAACGGACGCTTCTTCTTTGGGTATTGGGGCGGTCTTGTCGCAGGACGGAAAACCGATTACCATGATATCCAGAACCCTGAAAGATTCCGAATTAAATTTTGCAACCAACGAGCGAGAGTTGCTTGCTATAGTGTGGGCTTTGAAATGTCTCAGAAACTATCTGTACGGTGTAAGGAATTTGAATATTTACACTGACCATCAGCCACTTACGTTCGCAATTTCGCATCGAAACTCAAACGCGAAAATAAAACGATGGAAGGCATTTATAGACGAGCATAACGCACATATTTTCTATAAGCCTGGAAAGGAAAATTTCGTCGCGGATGCTCTATCGCGGCAAAACATTCATGCTCTTGAAGAGGAGGCACAGTCTGACCGTGCAACAATACACAGTGAACAATCCCTGACCTACACAATTGAATCAACCGAAAAGCCTGTAAATTGTTTTCGAAATCAGATAATAATAGAACAGAGCGAAGTTCCCTCGACACGTACGATAATTATGTTTGGTGAGAAAACCAGACATCTCATAAATTTTTCCAATAGAGAAAACTTAATGCAGATAGTCTACGATGCAGTTAAAAAAGATGTAGTGAACGCGATTCACTGCGAACTGCCAATACTGGCATTCATACAGAATAACCTAGTAAAAACTTTTCCAACAACAACTTTTTGGCACGCAAGCCGAATGGTGATTGATATATTTAACAAAAGTGAACAAAAGGAAATAGTAGTCACTGAACATAACAGGGCGCATAGAGCCGCTCAAGAAAATACGAAGCAAATTTTGCAGGATTATTTTTTTCCGAAGATGACCCGTTTGGCTAATGAAATTGTCGCAAATTGCAAAATTTGCAGAAAAGCTAAATATGACCGACACCCAAAAAAGCATATTATAGGCGAAACGCCCATTCCTTCTCACGTAGGCGAAATATTACATATCGACATATATTCCATAGATAAAAAATTTTTTCTAACCTGTATTGACAAGTTTTCAAAATTCGCGATTGTTCAACCCATTGACTCTAGAACAATAGTGGATATAGAACCACCAATCTTACAGTTAATGAATTTTAACCCCCACGTAAAAACGGTATATTGCGATAATGAACCGTCTCTGAACTCAGGAACAATTCGGTCCCTTTTATTAAATCGCTTTGACGTGCAAATTGTAAATGCGCCACCGCTCCACAGCACGTCGAATGGGCAGGTGGAAAGATTTCATAGTACTCTTGCGGAAATTGCAAGATGTTTGAAAATCGAAAGAAACTTAAATGACACAGTCGAACTGATACTTCAAGCGACAATAGAGTACAACAAGACTATCCACTCGGTGACAAAAAAACGGCCCATTGACATAGTCCATGCATTCCCGGAATTCGAGGCAGAGATTAGGGAAAGGGTAAATAGGGCCCAGGACGTTCAAATGCAAAGACTGAATGAGACAAGACAGAATAGAACCTTCCAAAGGGGTGACAAAGTACTTGTAAAAACAAACAGGAGATTGGGAAATAAACTAACACCTCTATATATAGAGGAAGAAATAGAAGCTGATCTGGGAACGACGGTTCAAATAAAAGGGAGGGCGGTCGACTATTCGAATTCAGACTACATACCTCTGACAGATGGTGACGTAGTAATATGGCAGGGATATGAATATTTGCGGCACTCATCAAACCTTACCATGTATTCAGAAATGGCAGAAGAAACCAAGTTGTTGACGAACCATTTTCCCCAGTCACACATGAAAAAAATACTTGACGCCGACATAGGTCATATCAATACGCTTTTGGAAACAGTAAACATCCACCACAGATATGCCAGAAGCATCAACATCTTGGGAACTGCTCTAAAGGTGGTCGCCGGAACCCCTGACTTTGACGACTTTGAGCAGCTAAAATTTAAACAACAGCAACTTATTGAGTCCGCTAATAGGCAAGTGGTTATAAATACTCAGGCACAAGAACAAATTAATAAAGTATCAAAGACAGTCAACTCAATTATTAGAGATTCAAAAACTAAACAGATTGATACTGGTCACCTTTATGAAACACTACTCGCAAGAGATAGAATCCTAATTTCAGAGCTGGAAACATTAATATTGTCGGTCACCCTTGCAAAGATTGGAATAATAAACCCAGCAATTCTTGATTCTAATGATTTAAATAAAACAATCACTGAGCGCTCTACAGGTATAACCATAACTGATCTAATGGAAATAGCAAATGTTAGGGTCCTATTGAATGATAAATTTATGCATTTTCTTATTAAATATCCTAAGCTAGGTTTAGTATGTAAAAAAATAATCTTATATCCCGTTGAGCATAATAATACCATTCTTGATTTTGCTGATGAAAATAACATAGCAGACTGCGGTAATAAAATGGTGTCAATTGGAAATTGTACCGCCACGCTTACAACAACATTCTGCAGGAAGCTGTCTCATATAACATGCGCACAGCAACTTCATTCTGGCGGCATAGCACATTGCACAACTCGTCCAAGCCATCTTGAACCTCTGACAGTCATTGACGATGGCGTTATCATTATCAATGATGAAACCGCTACAATCAGGACTAGCGATGCCCACGAGCAGATTGTGACGGGAACGTATCTTCTCACGTTTGACGACGAGGTCAGGGTCAACGACTCCTTATATCAGAACCTGAAGAACTATGTAAAGAAGTCTCCAGGCCCAGCATTGTCAACGCTTCTCAACATAACATGCCATCAGGAAATACTGAGCTTACCATACTTAAAAAGGCTGAGCATGGAAAATTCCCAGTATATTAACGAGATTGGAAAGGGACTGATAAAATGGCCTTTGATATCTGGGTTGGTCGCGATTACCTTTTTGGTCCTTTGCTACACCTCGTTCAAGCTTTACAAAAAACATCAGAGGGCTCGGCGCCAACACAACATTCAGGATTTAATTGATGGCCTCAGGAAGTCCGAGGACGTCCTTCACTTAAACGAGGGAGGAGTTAACACATCCGCGCAGCAACAAGGTGGTTGCCTAGCTAAACATGCATAGTAGTCAGCTCATAGTGCACCATCAGCGGTTTTTGCGTATGCTAAAGAATAAACAACACAGCGATCACTGCTTTGGCTGACAACAATGTTGTGGACGTTGCTTGTCTAATATATGACACCAAAAATAAATGCAAGTTCGGCAGTCTCAACGGGTTTAATTTTAATTATAAATTTTTGTTTTGTGAATGATACAGTTAGTTCTATTTTGGAATTCATTTAATAAAGAATATTTTATTAAAACTTGTACATGTAAACAACACCTTATATGGTAATATGTTGATTGAAATTTTTTTTTTGGTTCTATTTTTGGCAAACTGATTTATGGCGCGAGTTTTTTTAGTCTCTTCATTGTTTTGTATTAAATCATGATTATTCATGTATGTATGGGTCAACTACAACTTGCAATCCTTCTTGTTCTCCCACTGGGTTTTCAGCTATTGGTATTAGCTTACCCCTTCGTTCACTCAGTAATCCCACTTACTCTCTCTCCTTTTAATATGAGTTGGTATTGTTTTTACGAAAAGAGTGAGATTATGAACGAATGTCTGTATATCTATGCGTATTATGGATAACGAGATAAAATGTTCCATAATGATATACATAGGCTATTCAATGAGTGGTTGAGCGTAGTTAATACAAAACATGTTTTAGCTTTAGATGGAATGAATGAAGAGAGGTATAATGTTAAGAAAATAATTTTGATTAAGGGAGTTGAAATGTAGTCGTTAAAGATAAAGGTTGAGGAAAAACCTCTAAAAAAATTAAGTTTAAAAAAAATTTAAGTTTAAAAAAAAAAAAAAAATTAAAATTTAAGAAATTAAAAATTTTATTTTAAGAGTTGCAATTTGGATATTGAAAGAAAAAGACTTTGGTTGAGCGAAGAAAAAACCGAAAATTAAAATTAGGAAAATGTGGTTTAAGTGATTTATAAAACAAAAGAATTAATTTAGCACTAAACAGAACAATTAAATATAAGTGATGTTAAAATATAAAACTTGAAAAAGGAAATACAAAGAAAGAAACGTAAAACGAGTTAAGAATAAATTTAATAAAAATTGTAAATTTAATTCAAACCAAGAAAAGAAAATTAGCTTTAAAGTAATATTTAGACTGGTGTAATATAAGGAAAGTAAATGGTAAAGACGAGAACAAAAATTAAATTTTGAAAGACTTAAACAAATAAATTTAATTTGATTATTAAAGAAAAAATTCTCAAACTTAAAATTATTGTATAAAAAAAAAAAAAACAGTTACCTACCGCTTACAAAAAAAAAAAAGAAACAGTTGGAAACAAAATTCATTAAGCATTAATATGAAAAAAAATAAAGAAATTAAAACACTTGGAGAAATCTTAAAACTAATATAAACCTGTAAAGGGGAATATATTTAATTTGAAATGCTGAACGACAAGAGCAAGAAGGTGAAATGGAATGACAGTAGCTGACCATAAGATTAAGTTAAGTTTAATAAGTTGGTATGTAGAAGTGAAATAAGAGACCCATGAAAATTGTTAATTATTTAAGAGAATATTAACACTGTATTTATTTGACCCCTTTTAGATTAAAGCTAAATTTAAATTAAAAAATGAAGAAAAAAAAAATAAAAATGTTTATAAATTTGAACTAAAAACTAGAATTTTCTAAAGGAATAATTTGTCTATATATAAGAATATGGTTAAAACTAAAAATTTTTCTATATTTAAACTAAATTCGAAATTTAAATTCAAAACTGGGTTGGAATCGCCAAAATAATAATTTTTATATATTTAAAATTACTGTAATATTTAAAATTAACCTAAACTTAAAATTATACTAAATTTAAGAATATTTACAAAAGGGTACCATATTTAAAAAAATAAAAAATAAAAAAAAAATTTTGTTTGTTAAAGTTAAAATTAAAACTAAATTTAAAAATTAGTATTATTACTCTGTAGTGCTAACATTAAATTTTGCTAAAATTCAAATTTTGTTAACACTAACAATTTGATAAATTAAAATAATTTTCTTAATATTTTCTTAAGCTAAATTTAAAAATTTCCCTAAAAGTAAAATTTTCCTAAAATCGAATTTTGCTAAACTTAAAATTTTGCTATAAATAAAATTCGGCTAAAATTAAACTTTTTCCGAATTTTGCTAAACTTAAAATTTTGCTAATGATTAAAATTGGCTAAAAAAAAAATAATATGTGGTTAAAATTAAAAATTTTTCTAAAAAGTAAAATTTTGCGAAAATATAAAAAAAAAATAATAAAATAAATTTTGCTAAATATAATTTAAATTTTTAACACCTTAAATATGAAGGTTAAATAAATGGTTAAACCCAATGTAGAAACCTAACCAAACCAAAATTTTTTTATTGAAGTGGGTTACCTCCAATTAAGATGGAATATCAGGTAACATGGTAATGAGGGCAAAAAGGGGCATAACAGCTAGTCCCCACCGGAAAGTAAGTATGCCATCCATCCATCCTTTAGATTCCGTTTTGACAGTGTTTTTTTGTAAATCGCACGTGAACATCTGTAGTGCGGTGTCCCTGGGCCTGAGCAAGACCCCACCCATCCGGTGAGCTAGGCCCCTTCGCAAGCACGTGCGACCAGCAAAGGCTCAGGGAAACAGGAAGCGGAAATTCCACCACCGCCGCACCATTACAGAAATGGCGCCCAACGTGGGGCTCGAACGACAATAGCCCAGTTTTTATTACAGAAATGGCGCCCAACGTGGGGCCGATAAGTTGATAGTTTTCGATAACCACGTTGCTAACACCAACGTGGGGCCTGAACGACAATAGCCCAGTTTTTTTACTTCAATTTTTTCTTGCCTAAATAGGAACTTATTATTTATTTTAATTTTTTTTTACATCTGTGCACCGGGAAAGCACCTATTGTTCCTAAATCATTTAACTTTTATATGTTCTGAAACACATGCCTCCTTTCAATTTCTGGAATTTTGATTAAATATGCGTAAATCGCTATTTATATTAACCGAAATTGCGATGGGTTTTGAATTTTAGTTCACCCTACAAACATTTAATTTATTTTTGTGATTTTTTTAATTTGCTTTGGTCAGTAAAGGTTATTTCCGGAATATAAGAATGTCGTTCTAAATGAACCGGTTACTTATCCGAAATAATTTTTATAGTACGAAATTGTAGCAAAGATTCGAAAACAATTTTCTCAATTTTTAAATTTTTATTTTTTGATGGATGGTCATACTTACTTACGGATTTTTTGTAGTAATTGGTTTGGTTTTGATTACTACATTGGGGATACATTTATTGAAAAAAAAATTTAAAATATTTAAAACTTTTGCGTGGGTTCGATTTGAACCTCATATAATTTTAAAACCTAATTGAACTTTAGTATTGAGCGTAATTTAATTTTGGAACCCGATTTAATTTTCCAAAATCTTTCTTTTTTTTTTATATGGAATTTGATTCATTATGAAATTGTTGACATTAAGCTATCTTCATTCATTCATTATCTCATAACATAGCCTAACACCATTTTAGAGCTAGTCATGTATTAAGCCCTTTGCCAACAACACCTCTGTTTAAAGTATTTTTGTTTATGATAAGAGAGTTCTAAACACCGGTTTTAATTTAGTAAGGTCCCCCAAAACCTCTGCGTCCATGTCCATTGTTTAATGAGAGAACTTAAATCACCGAATTTTGAAAGGAACAAAAATCGCTAGTTTAAGGTCTCTGCTGGATATAAGAATCCAATACACTGAATTTTTAAAATTTTTAAATTAAAAAATAAATAAAAAAAAAAAAAGGTTTATAAATTTGAACTAAAAACTAGAATTTTCTAAAGGAATAATTTGTCTATATATAAGAATATGGTTAAAACTAAAAATTTTTCTATATTTAAACTAAATTCAAAATTTAAATTCAAAACTGGGTTGGAATCGCCAAAATAATAATTTTTATATATTTAAAATAACTGTAAAATTTAAAATTAACCTAAACTTAAAATTATACTAAGTTTAAGAATATTTACAAAAGGGTACCATATTAAAAAAAAAAAAAAAAATTTTTGTTTGTTAAAGTTAAAATTAAATCTTAATTTAAAATATTAGTATTATTACTCTGTAGTGCTAACATTAAATTTTGCTAAAATTCAAATTTTGTTAACACTAACAATTTCATAAATTAAAATAATTTTCTTAATATTTTTTTAAGCTAAATTTAAATTTTCCCTAAAAGTAAAATTTTCCTAAAATCGAATTTTGCTAAACTTAAAATTTTGCTATAAATAAAATTCGGCTAAAATTAAACTTTTTCCGAATTTTGCTAAACTTAAAATTTTGCTAATGATTAAAATTTGGCTAAAAAAAAAATAATATGTGGTTAAAATTAAAAATTTTTCTAAAAGTAAAATTTTGCGAAAATATAAAAAAAAAATAATAAAATAAATTTTGCTATATATAATTTAAATTTTTAACACCTTAAATATGAAGGTTAAATAAATGGTTAAACCCAATGTAGAAACCTTACCAAACCAAACTTTTTTTATTGAAGTGGGTTACCTCCAATTAAGATGGAATATCAGGTAACATGGTAGGGAGGGCAAAAAGGGGCATAACAGCTAGTCCCCACCGGAAAGTAAGTATGCCATCCATCCATCCTTTAGATTCCGTTTTGACAGTGTTTTTTTGTAAATCGCACGTAAACATCTGTAGTGCGGTTTCCCTGGGCCTGAGCAAGACCCCACCCATCCGGCGAGCTAGGCCCCTTCGCAAGCACGTGCGACCAGCAAAGGCTCAGGGAAACAGGAAGCGGAAATTCCACCACCGCCGCACCATTACAACTTGGAATATTCCAATAACAACGTAACCAGTGTTGTAACTTTTCACATTAAGATACAGACACAGTTTTTACTCACAAATCGAGAAACAGTGGAGTTTTTTGTTTCATACTTTTTCGATGTGAGAACTTTTCACATAAAATACAGAACGCGGGTACTGATTTTGGAAATGTGAATAGCGGTGTTCCACAGGGCAGCATACTAGCCCCAATTCTGTTCAATCTTTTTCTTTACGATTTCCCACACGAAACAACTGATTCGGCGGCTATTTTATATGCAGATGACTGCTTAGTCTTTTCCCACGATGGTTCTCCTGCGCAAGCGCTAGGAAGAGTTTCGTCACATCTTCAAATCATCAATGATTATTACAAAAAATGGGGTATTCAAATTAATGCTGCAAAGTCTGAAGCCATCTGTATCAGGAATGCCTCCGGGAAGTGTCCAAGATCAGTAGTTCCGGAATGCAAGAGTCTACAACTATACCTTGAAGGCACTGAAATACCCTTCAAAAGCAGCCTTAAGTATTTGGGAATAACATTCGACAAGCTGCTAAAATTCAATAACCATGGAAGGATGATTCTAGCCAAAGTTAAGAGAATCTCAGGCATGTTTTCCAGTCTTTTAAATAGTAGATATTTGGATAAAAACACCAAACTTCTCATATAGAAAGTTGCCATCAGATCAATATTGGTCTATGGTTTCCCAATCTGATTTACCATTTCACCTACAGTAGCTAGAGAAATGGAGTTATTTGAAAGGAAGGTAATCAGAAAATGTATTAATATGAATTTCTCAACTTACACAAGACGTTACTCAAATACCGTAATATATAATAAATCGTCCATTCAGCACATATGCGCTCTCCCTGACAAAGAAGTTTATAGAGAAACTTAACCTCCCTGACAACAGCCTTTTAAAGGATATTTATGAATCCGAGAAATACATTAACTGGTCCAGCTCCAATTATTTACCCCCCATTGGTATCATAGGGATAAACCTTGATTCCAACATCGTTTCCCAGGCCATGCCAGAATTTTACCTAAAGTCCACTCCGGGCTCACATAGAGGCTAAATGATTTACAAATCTGTGATATTATTATAAATTATTATATTTACATACTCACCTGTATAACTATACAATTCGATTTACCCGATTAATCTGTGATTATTAAATGTTATTATTGTAACGCACCGTTTTTCGGTGTAGTTTTATTAATGTTAGGTGTTTTTTTAGTTTTAAGTTTATTTATTTTAACAGAATCTCTCTGTGTGATAATGTTAACGTCGCGAGCAAACGTTATTTTATAAATATTAACGAAGTGTACAATTATACATCTTCCTTCCCAGTTTAGCGTGTAGCTTTTCTATTTACAATGTATATAAGAGCAAAACAATCATAGTTCTAAGAGCATTATATATTTTTTTTTTATTTTGATACTGTCGTTTTTGTATCTAAACATATGTTTTGAAAAGACTCAATAAAGATTTACTTTACTTTACTTTTTATGTACATACATGAGGAAAGTCACATGTACATTTTTCAATTAGAGCAGGTTCTATTTTTGTATGACAAACATATGAAAATACAACACTGCTTGTGGCGAAAAAAAAAACAGAGTAAATTATAAAGATTAATATTGAAAGAAAAATAAATTGTTTAATATAAATTAACAATTAAAAAATATATAACTTTTTTTTAACAATAAATTTTTGTAAATTCACAAATTAAATCAGCTGTTGTTTACATTTAGAGGTTATGTCATACGGAAATACATATGCACGTGTGATAGCAAAAATTATGAATCGTATGTAAAAGACAATTTTGACAGACATGAGGAATTTCATATGGATAAAAAAAGTGACAGTACATATGTAAAAAACACATCGTGCAATAGCACCTTTATACATTTATTTTATATTGGAACACGTATAAACCGGGTAATTTATAATTTTAAATAAAGTGCCGTGTGTTTGCTCATTTTTAAGCAATTGCTTATCATAAATTACCCATAAATTTGTGGATATTTATAAATTACAATATTTTTTGTGAAATCGATTGTGAATACTCGTGGTTATTTCATGCAACACTAGTGCTTTTGATATTTTGTACACATTTTTTGTTACCGAAAGTGTTCTTCTGCTTTGTGAATAAAGTTGTTCAAGTGATTTTAAAATTCAGATTTTAACCAAAATTAATTTTTTTTTATCCGTTTTTCATAATAATTAACTCAAATAAAGGAACAACTTTGCAAAACATTTTCTGTAATTAACATATTTTATTTTTTAACCCAAAATTTAAATTTTAAAGGTGAAGATTTTAAAGTGACTTTACCCAGTTTTTTGACATTTTAAGAACTCATGGAAATTTTTGGCGAAGTTTTTTATAACAATTGCTTAACGGAATTTCATTTCGAAAAATTTTTCTCGACTCTAGGCGATTCTGATTGTGTCCCCAGTGGGTGCTAAGTTTTTTCTGGCTTTTACTCGTGTTGGCTTATATTTCAAAATACCCATTTCGACTCGTAGAATGACAATGGTTGATATGAATAATTTGATTCGGAATGCCGACCATTTGGCTGAATTCGAGGCATATATTGCTATAATTCCCGCAGCAGATCATCAGCTCGGTTCATTGAATAGCCATGAAAGGGAACTTACTCGGTTGTGGGAGGCGGTTTGAGAATCATACGAATGCTCATGAGATGAGATGCTTTTTGAGATTAAGCAAAGGTATATGGCGTCTTATACCACTTACGTTCCTCGGTATTTCGCTCATTACCGAGAATCAGGAGCGCTTGAAGTCAATTGCGCTTAAAGCCGACAGGTCGAGTGAATTGGGGCAAGTCCCCGCCCCTATAATACATTTGCCGCCGTGTGATACGGAAATTTTCTATGGAGATTATAAAAGTTGGCACACTTTTAGAGACATATTCTCAGCATTGTACAAAAATAACCCCCGTCTGAGCCCAGTTGAGAAGTTATATTATCTCTTGAATAAAACCAAGAATGAGCCCCTGACATAATTAGTACGTGTCCGTTGACTAATTAAGGTTTTGAGCTCGCGTGGAAAAATTTAGTGGATAGGTATGAGAACAATATGGTCCTCATAACGGCCCAAATGAAAATTCTTTTCAATATTCCCGCTATTACCCGAGAGACGGGCCCCAATATAAAGCAGTTACAATGCACCATCAACGATTGCATAACTAATTTATCTTTGCTTAAAGTTACGCCTGAGAAGTTGTTCCATGTTCTTTTCGTGTATGTGTGTTCTATAAAATTATCCGAACACACTTTAGGTCTTTGGGAAGAATCGGTTAAACGCGACGCGCATATGCCGCAATGGGATGAAATGGATAATTTTTTGTCCTCGCGTTATCACACTCTTGAGTCTATTTATGATTTAAGAAGCTCGAGTGCAAACCCCATCCAAAGTCCACCTGGAAATTCCAACTCTAACAACTCAAAAGGGTCCGTGAACGAGTCACGGAGGGTTAAAAGTTTTGTGACCAAAACAAAATCGAGTCAACCCGTTAGTCGTTGTGCTCTTTGTCCGGGGTAGCATCCCTAAGACTTTGTCCCTTATTTTTGAGACAGAGCGCTGACGAAAGACTGTCAACTGTTAAGAGACTAAAGTGTTGTACAAATTGCCTTGCGACGTCCCACGAATTCAAAAGTTGTAAGAGTGTTAATGTTTGTTTTACGTGCAAGCAGAAACACCATTCTCTACTACATAGAGATTATCATGGTTTTAGGCAAAGTTCTAGCACTTTTGTACCCCAGAATCACCCCCCTATAATTACTGCTCTAGAACCTAGCAACCATCGATCCCCTGTTCGTACTGATGATAGACCCTCCATGGCTGCTCATTCTTTTCAAGCATGCCACACATCAAAATTCGAACCCTACTCGACGGTATTGTTAGGTACGACTCTGTGTGAGATACGTGTCGATGATGTTAGGTGTTCGGCTACAGCATTTATTGACCCCGCTTCTCAAGCTACCTTTATATCAAAAAGGTTGCGAAAGAAGCTCCGATGGCGGAAATCACGGGCCTAAATGGCAGTGTAGCAGCGACGTCTTCAAGAATATGTTTTATTTCAATTCGATCGTCGATTGACCCTAAATTAAGAATAGAGTTCGAAGCATATGTCGTGGAAAAATTAACCGGTCGGTCGCCAAATTGCTCGTTCTCGAGGATTATTAATTCGAACTTCCCCGAAATTTCTATGGTGGATATCAAGTGCACTCGTGTGGATATTCTGCTTGGGGGAGATGTTTATCCCCAGATTTTATTACCTGATGTTAAGAGACATCCGAATGGCAATCTTATCGCGCAGGAAACTGTTTTTGGTTGGTTACCTACACTCCGTGGTAACATTCTTTAACCATGTTCAGCTAGGTTTTCAGCTTTCTCGTTTTTGGGAGTTAGAAGAAATTCCATAGGCGTCCAAATTGACTCCAGACGAGGAGTATTGCGATAAATTGTATCAAACCACGACGTATAGAAACTCTGATGGTCGTTGTGTCGTATCTCTCCCGTTTCGACGTGATTATCCCAATAACTTGTAGCTGGGAGGTTCTCAAATATTGCTTTGTCCCAATTCATGAGAAATGAAACTGCCAAAGGTATTAGACAGAAGTGAAATGGTCCTATACGCAGATGATACGTTAATATACACAGAATGAGACGATGATGATAGCTGTAGAAGAAATATGTACCACGACATCAATAAAATTAACAAATGGTTAAACATGAACAAATTAAAACTTAACGAAAGTAAAACAAAAATAATTGAAATAAATATGAATACTGAAGCAATATTTAAAATTAACGATAAAATAATAGAAAAGGTAGAACACATAAAATATCACGGTTTTATAATAGATAAAGAATTAAAGTTTAAAGAACATATAGACTATACATGTAAAAAAAATCGGTAAAAATCGGATTTTTTAAAAGAATAAGAAACAAAATATCAAAAACAACTGCAATAAATATTTATAACACGATAATTAAACCACATTTTGAATATGGATCGACGATAATTTATACATGCTGCAATGATAGTCAGGTAGAAAACAAAGCAATGAGGGTTATTCTTAAATGCAATCGATATACACACATCATCGAAATGCTTAGAGAACTAAATTGGATGAATATTAATCAAAGACTGAAATACAATACTTTAATTTTCATTAAAAAAATTGAACAAGGTGATGCACCAGAATATCTCTGCGATCAAATAAAATACGTTGGAGAAGGACAACCGTATGGGTTAAGGAATGCTGAAGATTTTCGAAATCAAAGAGTCACGACGCACACATGCAGGAATCTCTTTTCTACAAGGGCTTCAAGCTATTTAATGAGTTACCAAACAATATGAAACTTGAAAGAAATTACAATGTATTTAGAAAAAATGTACAAATTTTGTAAGATTCCATGTATTTATATAGAGCTTACAACAAATGAATTAAGATGTAATATTTATTTGTGAATATTCAAAGTATTTTTAATACTAATAAAAAAATAAAAAAAAAACTCAATTGTTGAAAAACCACGATTTGAAAGCACAATATGATAATGTGATTAACGAGTATTTTGAGATGGGACATGTCAGAGCAGTAGATTCTCCCCCATCGGATTCAATTACGTGTTATTTACCCCATCACGCCTTGTTTAAACCCGATAGTATTACTACCAAACTTCGTGTAATGTTTAATGCCTCCAACCCCTCATCCAATGGCGTGAGTTTAAATAATATTTTGTACCCCGGGCCTGTATTGCAGGCAGACCTAACGGTTTTGATTCTTCGCTGGCGACTTTACCGTTATGGATTAACACCGACATCGAAAAGATGTATCGTCAATTTTTAATTCATCCTGATCAAACCCCATTTCAACGGATTTTATTCCGAAAAAGTCCTGAAGTCGAAATAAAGGACTATGAGTTGAACACGGTGACGTTCGGAGTGAACAGTGCACCATATCTTACCATTCGTACTCTAATTCAATTGGCAAATGACAATGAAGCTCAAAATCTGGCAGTATCTGAAATTTTGAAAACGCAAATGTACGTCGATGATGTACTTGCTGGTTCTCAAGTTCTGAGTTCAGCTGGCTTTGTGCCCCACAAATGGACGGCAAACCTCATTCGCCTTCTGGAAGATGCGGATTTCTTGAAATTTTCAGATACTAGTACGACTAAAACTCTTGGTTTGCGATGGAATGCCGTAAGGAACAGTTTCTATTTAAACTCGTATCCCAACCAATTAAGGATATTGTTACAAAGCGTGCTGTCTTGTCAGAAATAGCGAAGCTATTTGACCCCGCCGGATGGCTCTCTCCAAAAATTATTGTGGCTAAGATTACAACGCAACAAATTCGGAAAGACAAGACAGATTGGGATGAATGCTTAAAGCCTTTAACACTTAATCAATGGCACGCATTTTTAGGTGATTATCCTAATATTGAGAAAGTTAACATTCCAAGATGGGTTAATTTTCACCCTGGCTATGATCTAGAATTTCATGGTTTCTGCGATGCTTCAGAAAAGGCATACGCAGCTACTCTTTATGTTCGTAGTGATTGCCCGTCTGGGATTACGACACATTTGCTTGCGTCCAAGACAAAGGTTGCGCCTGTTAAAACCGAAACTTTACCAAGTTTGGAGCTCTATGGAGCTACACTAATGGCAAATATGATAGAATTATTGCTTGGTCAATTAAATCTGGCCAATACAAAGATTTATTTGTGGACGGATTCTACCATAGTTTTATCTTGGCTTAGAAAACCCCCGTGCCATTGGCCTACCTTTGTCAAGAATAGAGTAGCGATGATTCTGAAGAAAGTCGGAACCGAAAGTTGGTCGCATGTGGACTCCAAGGACAACCCCGCCGACTTGGCAAACCGTGGAGCCCTAGCGAAGGATTTAATTGATAATTCTTTGTGGTGGCATGGCCCTAAGTGGTTAAGTCAACCAAGAGAAAAGCGGCCGAACAACCCATTATTGATAACCCACATTTGGAAGTACAGACCCATTTTATTCAGACTGAGAGAATGTTCGATATTCTGGGACGTTTTTCAGATTTACCCCTTGCAATCCGAGTCATTGCTTATTGTTTTCGGTGCCTACAGTATTTACGAAACCGTAAGAGTTTTTACGACACCAAGGATATTACTCAAGCTGAAATTAAATTTACTCGGGACCGCCTGATTCTTGCATGTCAGCTGTACTACATCCCAGAATATACTCAACTGTTAGAATGCACGGTAGATTAGCTAGGTCACCTGGTCTAACTTACGATGAGCGTTTTTTTAAGATTTTATCGTACTCAGCACGTTTGACTCGTCTGTATGTGGAACATGTCCATAAATGCTCGGTACATGGCGGGCACTCCTTAGTTTTGCGTCTTGTAAGAATGGAGTTCTGGGTTCCGAAGTTGAAAAACCTGATTGGAACAGTAATCAATAATTGTAAGCAATGCACCATTTATCGAAGGAAGACTGTCGAGACCGTTTACTCATACCGGACTAGATTTCGCCGGTCCTTTCTATGTAAAGTCATATATTGGTAGGGCTTGTCGAATAACTAAAGGATATGTTTTAGTGTTTGTGTGTTTTGCGACAAAAGCTATACATTTGGAAGCCACTGGAGACACATCAGTGGTAGATTTTTCTTTCGACGAGGATGTCCATCCCATATGTACTCTGATAATGGGACGGCTTTTGTCGGTGCTTCGAATGCACTTAAGGTTGACCGGGAACATTTTTTGTCTGAATTAAAGCGAAAGGTTAACGTACAGAGCAGCTTTCAGCCAGTAGAGTGGCATTGTATACCCCCTGGTGCTCCTCACATGGGCGGCTTATGGGAAGCCGGTGTGAAAAGTGTTAAAACCCATTTAAAGAAGATTTCTGGTGTTCAAAAATTTACGATTGAGGAATTTATGACCATGCTTGCTCGGATCGAAGCGTGTCTCAACTCCAGACAACTATGCGCAATGCACGACAAGCCCTCGGAACCTGTCCCTTTAACTACAGGTCATTTTTTGATAGGCGCTCCGTTGCTCTCACCCCCTGAACCCGATCACTCTGACTTATCTTTGAGTGTAGCCAGTAGGTAGCAAAAGCTCAAGGTTCTTCATCACCAATTTGCTCTAGGGTGGAAGGAAGAGTATCTAAACGAACTTCATCGACGCGTGAAGTTGTAACGGGGCTTTGATCGACGGCTGGGGCAGTTTAGTCGTCTCCAGGGTCAGCCTAACGACCCTCAAACCTTACGTAATAAAAATACGATAACCTTTTGGGTTACAAAATAGTTTTATTTAAGTGCTAAATGTGTATATACATATGTATATGTTTATATGTATCTATATACGTATGAAGACGTGACTGACAACAGTTCTGATTTGGTATTATCGGGGGTCGGCTGTGCCGGTCGGTGATGTGACTATGCTAGTCGATAGAGGACGACAGATGGTGACCCGGGTATGCTGGCCGACGGATGTCGGTAGTATTGGCGGTACGATTATACTGGCCGACAGATGGCTGCGCAGTGGATGGCTTGGGTGTGTCGGTCGACAGGCGGTGCGACTACTGGCCGACAGATGACAGTGTAGTGGCTTGCTCGGGTGCGTCGCACAGAGGGGTATTAGCGATCTGGGCGGCCAAAATTATTTGAAATAAATTTATGAAGCAGAATGTTAAAAAATTACTCGATGAGGCGTAAAAAATAATTGGCTAACATTTGGGGGGTAGAGGGGATCTTTTACAGCATTTGGAAGATAATACCTCAAATTTTTCAAGTTGAAAATGCTAGATATGAAATAAATGTGTACTAAATGTATTATGTGTAATAAATGTATTACATGTATTTTAAAGAAGTGCTTGGCATATTTAAAAAAAAAATGTATTGAAACTAAAACAAAAACATATTTATTATATATTTGGTAACAACAATAAACAAAAACAATTAATTTTTTTAACAACTTAAAAATATTGTAGGCGTATTAGTAAATCACATACTTTGATTGATGGTATGAAAAGATCTTTTAAAAAAAAAGTCAAAATTCAAAGGTTACAACTTAAATATAATTGTTACTCAGAGTTAACTTAATTATTCGGACATATGGTCATCACTTGAGCATGAAGTATTTTCGTTCATTGTGTCCGCCATATTTTCGCGGCTGTCGCTGTGATCTGTCGAAACAAGCATTTCACATTCCTTTGTGAAAGGTGTTGGTAATTTTTTTGGCTTCGACCTAATGCCCGTTAGCAAAGGATCGGAAGTTAGCAGCAATCTATTTATAACATCCCTATTGCAGGCCTCTCTTGAAAACTTTCACGCATAGTTTTGACGGTATTGGCGAAAGTGTTTATTTCTGGCCTCAGCGGCTTCTCCGGACAGCTGACCTATAGGTAGTAGAGCTTTTTCAATCACCAGTTGTCCATGTATCACAATTTTGTGCATTGTTGGAGACATGGGGTACCAGTGGTAAAAACTAACATAAATTTTGCCGTTTCGGTTGCATAGTTATTAAATTTTTCGCCGTCAATGTTATGGCCACTGGAGATTGCTTCTAAAATTACTTTTAAACGAAAAATAAGGTTTCGGTCAACCCCCGTAATCTCTGCTGCCAAATCTGGATCGGGAAAAAAAATGCCTGCTTGTGTTGCCGTCATTACTGTTCCCAAATCCAGGCTTTGGAACGTCCACAATTAGTCCCATTCGGCATCTAAACTCTTGCTGCATCTTTACTTTTTGGGGTTTCGCAACATCTTTTTCTATTTCGGTCCTTGCTTGCCATTTCTTCAGAGGAAGTTTATAGGACAAATGCAAAGTACCCTCAAAGAACCGAATTCGAGCGTGAAGCGTTGAAAGACCAAACGTTAGCGAGCTTTTGTCGATTTCACCAATTTTGTTCAATTATTGAAATCTTTCGAAGTTTTCTTGCAAATGTAGCACCTCATGGTGGAGCTGGTGTTAGTAATAGCGTTACAAACTTTAGCATCGATCATAGTGAGTACCAATGTATGATGCACACTAATTGCAATTCCATTTAACTAAGGCGCTAATAGCGTTTTGAATGTATTGCACTTCTTGGTTTGTAAAGTCTAACGACTCCTTCCTAAATTGAATTCGTATCGGCCGACAGTAGCGTGGTGAAGATGGAGTCGGGTTCTTCCAAATCACCTTTTCCGTTGTTGTTGATAACAGTCGCAATGGGACAAGCGAACTTTGAAAAATATAAGCATCCGAATCGGCATCGTTTTTAAAAGCTTGCTGGTATTCACATTGATTGGACCCATCACAACCCCATTTATAAATAAGCCGCAAACTCGAAATCTCACCCTCTTCTAAGGATTCAAGTACTTCTTGAAGATACTGCAGAAGTCGAGTGGCCGTGTGGTTCAAAAGATCCTGTAATTTTATCTCAGCACAGGTAGCAGTAATTCTGAAAGCCGACGTGGAGGGTAACAATCTTTCTTAGCCTCTTGGAGATAGCTGTAGCAAGGGTAGTACTAACCGTGGCTCATCCTAACTACCTCGTACTATTTTCGTGTAAGATTGCCTTCAACGAACATATAAAGGGCTTTTAATACTGGCAACCGTCCCGTGCTTTTCGAGTTAGATTGACTCTGTTGGTAAGCCACTTTATATTTGTGTGCGCGATTTGGCGACGAAGTTATGTTTTTTCATATTTCAGCAGCATTTCTCTTTCCGTCTGTTTCCAACTTGATTTGCGTGGCTGCAACCAACACACGTGTGTCGTTGGATCTGCGTAATCCTCTGCTTTGCGCCTTTGGGTTCTTGCGGAGGACTCTTCGAAACGTTTAACTGGGCGCCCAGCACAACTAACAGCACTCGGTATCGAAAAACATCCCGTGATCCATGAATGATTATTTTTCATAAAATCTTTGGGTTTTCTTTAAGCCATTTTGCTTTAAATTCGCCTTTTAATTTCCCAAAACTACTGATTACTAAAGCTCGCTTTTCTTTAGAAAAATTACCCAATTGCAGCTCACGATTTTTGGTATCGTCAATGTTAGCGTTTATTTCAGACAGATTGCTTTTATCGGTAATTTTCAGAACGTCTAGACGAACTATGTACTTGATTTTCGAAGGACCTAAATTTGGAATAAATGTTTTTTTCAATATACAAAACAATATACAGTAAAGCAGCAGAAATTATGATATATTTTTCCGCAGTAGGTAAATGGCTATAAAACACAAAACCGCAAAAACCCGTAAATTTTTTTTTCATCTCACCAATACAATGTTTAAGATTACATTTAATACACAGATTGAAGTGGTGGTGAGTGGTGGGGCATAACTTTTTGACCAAAATTCGCTTTTGGTACCCATTGAAATTTACAAAAATACAATATGTTTCAATGCTGCTTTACTAGTAGGAACTTAAATTATTATTTTATTTAGCTAATTGGATTAAATAATATTTACCTGCTTTACAATTTTCCATTTTACTTATATGTTTCAACTGAATACAGCCTTCGCACAGCCTGCTTAAACTTTTACTTTACTTGAACGCAACAAAATAGTAAATGCACAATTAGCAACTAGAAACTTTGAAAGCGTGTAGAAAACGAATGTAAGCAAAAAGGAATGAAAAATAACGGAATCTAGTTAAGCATTATATTCTCTTTACCCTACAATCCGTAATTATTAAAACATTGACTTTTGAAAAATCGAATTTTGGCTGCCCAGATAATACCTGTCTGTGCGACCGTTCGTAAAGAGAATTAGGTTCGAACTGCCCTGGGTTGAGTAGTGGTGAATGTAACTGGCAAATTTTACCAGCATTTATACCAACAATACTTGTATTATAACAATCACAAGCTTTGTGTTTAAATATGCACCTTTTATAATTTTTATTTCTGAGAAAATACTACAGATTACTAAATTAAATGTTAATTTGTGAAAAATATGATTTTATTAATTTTTTCTCAATGTTTATACTCACTATTTTTCCATTGTTTTTATTTTTTATGCTGTCAGTGGTTGAAAACATGTTCTATAGCTGTTCACTTGCATACATTATATTTTGTATATTATATTTTTTTAAGCTCTTTCGGACGTTTGCAAAATTCAAAATGGCGATAAATGTAAACAAAACCATACGGTTCGAGATTGCATTTTTGACAGCTGTCATAGCTGACACAACTGGTTGGCCTATGCTCCAAACTATCGAATTAGACTTCTTTTATTGTTCAAAAATGTTCTAATATTTATCTCAATACTTATGACTAAAATAATAATGATTTTCACAAGTTACTCTTTTACAACATTATGTCTCTTAATACAATCTATGTTCTCTTTTAATATTGTTTTCATTGTTGTCTATGTACACTGGTACCAGACGAACATGAAAACTCATCGTTCATACATTGAGTACAATTCCAAACAACGAGTAGAATTAGTATTTTTTTATATAAGCTGCTTGGTCGTAGTTTATTAAAACACAGTTTTATATTTTCGCCAACGTTTCGTCAAGCAATTGTTGACATCTTCAGGGCTAATTTTTTTATATTATAATACAAATATACAATAAGTAAAACATTAGAAATTTACACATTTAAAGATATTTTACCTTAAACTATTTTTCTACGTCAATTCTAAGGTTCTAATAAGGCGTTGTAAGCCGCGCTTATGTTGTCAAAATCTTCTTTTTTGTTTACTGTTTTGCTTTGTTACATTTGGATGTAGAGGCTTTCTAATGTCAATCGTTTGTTTTGTTTAGTTTCTTTATCTAAAATTTTTGTTGTTGTAAAGTCAGCTGTGTGGTTTTTATCTATCATGTGTTGTGCCAAAGCTGTGTTTGGTTTCTTTTGTTCTATTGTTTTTGCATGTTCTTTTAATCTTGTTTCTAAATGTCGTTTTTTTGTCCCTATGTAGATGTCGTTGCAGGTTTCGTTTTCGTTTCCATTGCACTGTATTTGGTAAATTACGTTACATCGTCTTTCTTTTTCTATTTTGCTTTTTGTATTTGAAAATAAGTCATTTGTTGTTTTATTTGGTTTCAGTGCTATGTTTGTCGTTTGTCCAATGCTTGCGTGAAGTGTTCGTTTGTCAGTGATGTTTTTTATATAGGCGATGCTGCTCTAATATGTGTTTTTTCATCGGTTTCTTTTGGTTGGTTTCTATTTGTTGGTCTTATTATTGTATTTGTTAATGTTTTAATTATGTTATTTGGGAAGCAGTTTTGTCTTAGGATGTGTTTAATTTTAGTAAGGTTTGTTCTGTGGAATTCTTGGTCGCTAATTTTTAAGACTTTGTCTATAAGGTTTTTCGCGGTGTTCATAATTTGGTAGCGGGGGTTGTTCGAGTGAAAGTAAATTAGTCTGCCTGATGAGTATGGTTTTGTGTGCCAATCAATCTTGAATTTTAAGTTGGTTCCATGGATTTTTGTGTCCAAAAAGTTTATTTGTCCCTCTTCTTCTATTTCTAGAATGAATTTTATTCTTGTATGGTAATTGTTAAGTTCGTCGAGAATTTCGTTTTGGTCAGTTGTTTTTATTACGGCAAAGAGGTCATCAACATATTTAGTTATAAATGGTATTTGAATGTTTTATGTCTGAAGAATTTTTAATTTTTCATCTAATAAGTTGTGTAAAACTATATTGGCTATTGTTGGAGAGAGCGGGTTTCCCATGGGCATGCCATACGTCTGTATATATATTTGAGCTTTTTCTTTGAAGCAGTAATTGTCTTTGAGACAGAAGTTTAGCATAGTGAGGAGCTGTGTTTTGTTAATAGTTGTATGTTTTTGTATCTCTGTCCATTTGTTTATTATGATCCTTATTGCCGTATTAAGTGGAATATTTGTGAATAGGGAGACGACGTCAAATGAAACCATTATTTCGTCTGGACCTGGTTTAATTGCGCTGAGCTTGTCTTTTAGTTCTAGTAAGTTTGTTATATTATTATTTGATACTAAGTTTTTTAGTATTGAACCTAAAAATTTTGACATTTGGTAACAAGGTACCTCGCATGAGGATGCGATTGGTCTTAGTGGCATGTCCGATTTATGGATTTTAGGGAGGCCGTACAGACGAGGGGGGGTTTGCTGCTGAACAGTATAGTAAGTGTTTTTGTCTTGTATCTATTGATTTTTGGTTGTGTAATACGTTTGTTATTTTGTTCTTTTTCCTTGTCAGTTGTTCTGTAGGGTTCGTTCTTGAAGACCTGTATGTGTTTTTGTCCTCTAATAATCTTTCCATCTTGTTGTCGTACTCTTCTTTCGTAATGATTACTGTTTTGTTACCTTTGTCTGCTTCTACTATTAGTATTTCTCTTCTGTGTTTTTTGATGAAATTTTGGGTCGTCTTATAAGCTTTCATTATAAAGTTGTCCGTTGTATTTGTATTGTTTAGTCTCTTTTGTGCTAGTAGTTTGTTTGCAAATTTCGACCTTATTGCGTCTCTTTCATTTTCCTCCGTAATATTATAAATAATTTGTTCGAAGTCTGCTATTAGATGTATCGGTTTTATAAATTCATTTGTTGATGGTAGTGCAAAATTTCTCCCTAATGATATTATCCATTCGCACTCTTTCGGGAACACTATGTTTGTTTTATTAACGACCCATTCTTGGTTTATAATTATTCCTAATTGTTTGAATTTTTCTTCTTTCATAATGTTTAGTTTGTTGTTGTGATTTTGTGCTCCTTTGTTGAATTTTTTGTTGAAGTGTGGTTTTTGGTTTGCTATGAATTCTTCTGTGTCTTTTTGCCCTAGATTGTTGATTAAATAACTGATTATTGTATACATTTCTGTTTTGAGATGTTTGATATAGATGTTTGCATCCTGTATTTGTAATTTGATGATTTTCCTGTGGAATGTTGACATAATCGTGATTGACATAATCGTTTGTTTTGTTTAGTTTCTTTGTCTAAAATTTTTGTTGTTGTAAAGTCAGCTGTGTGGTTTTTATCTATCATGTGTTGTGCCAAAGCTGTGTTTGGTTTCTTTTGTTCTATTGTTTTTGCATGTTCTTTTAATCTTGTTTCTAAATGTCGTTTTGTTGTCCCTATGTAGATGTCGTTGCAGGTTTCGTTTTCGTTTCCATTGCACTGTATTTGGTAAATTACGTTACATCGTCTTTCTTTTTCTATTTTGCTTTTTGTATTTGAAATTAAGTCATTTGTTGTTTTATTTGGTTTCAGTGCTATGTTTGTCGTTTGTCCAATGCTTGCGTGAAGTGTTCGTTTGTCAGTGATGTTTTTTATATAGGCGATGCTGCTGTAATATGTGTTTTTTCATCGGTTTCTTTTGGTTGGTTTCTATTTGTTGGTCTTATTATTGTATTTGTTAATGTTTTAATTATGTTATTTGGGAAGCAGTTTTGTCTCAGGATGTGTTTAATTTTAGTAAGGTTTGTTCTGTGGAATTCTTGGTCGCTAATTTTTAAGACTTTGTCTATTAGGTTTTTCGCGGTGTTCATAATTTGGTAGCGGGGGTGGTTCGAGTGAAAGTTAATTAGTCTGCCTGATGAGTATGGTTTTGTGTGCCAATCAATCTTGAATTTTAAGTTGGTTCTATGGATGTTTGTGTCCAAAAAGTTTATTTGTCCCTCTTCTTCTATTTCTAGAGTGAATTTTATTCTTGTGTGGTAATTGTTAAGTTCGTCGAGAATTTCTTTTTGGTCAGTTGTTTTTATTACGGCAAAGAGGTCATCAACATATTTAGTTATAAATGGTATTTTAATGTTTTTTGTCTGAAGAATTTTTAATTTTTCATCTAATAAATTGTCTAAAACTATATTGGCAAACCCCCCTCGTCTGTACGGCCTCCCTAAAATCCATAAATCGGACATGCCACTAAGACCAATCGCATCCTCATGCGAGGTACCTTGTTACCAAATGTCAAAATTTTTAGGTTCAATACTAAAAAACTTAGTATCAAATAAATATAATATAACAAACTCACTGGAACTAAAAGACGAGCTCAGCGCAATTAAACCAGGTCCAGACGAAATAATGGTTTCATTTGACGTCGTCTCCCTATTCACAAATATTCCACTTAATACGGCAATAAGGATCATAATAAACAAATGGACAGAGATACAAAAACATACAACTATTAACAAAACACAGTTCCTCACTATGCTAAACTTCTGTCTCAAAGACAATTACTACTTCAAAGAAAAAGATCAAATATATATACAGACGTATGGCATGCCCATGGGAAACCCGCTCTCTCCAACAATTGCCCAAACAATCACTTTGTATTCCACAGGTGCCAAAGCTTACAATTTTTTAAGGAAAAGGCATATTTCATTTCCTTCTAGGAGGATTAAGCCAGACTTCTTTGTGACAATTAATAGCATATTCTTCAATTAACCATTTAAGATAAATATTAGCTTCTATTTATAGTAATAATCTTTTATTCGTGTGATATTTTTGCATTTACATATTTTTAACCTCTTCTAAAGTTTTTTTATATAATATATTTGAAATTTCTCATATTAATCAATTAGATGGATAGATTCTTTATTTAATTTTTCTTCTCTTATAACATTATTAATATTTTATATAATAATACTAATAATAAAGATTTATTTATACGGCTTGGTTTAAAACCGTCAGCCGGAAGTTTAACTATATCAAAATAATTTAACTTTGATTATTAATCTAATAGTTAAATTCATTTATCAAGAATTTCCTATAAGCAAGAGCATTTTTTACATAACTATACAGAGGATGCCAATTTCCATCATCCCCACCATTTAAATATTGAATAATTTTATCGTCTGAAAGCATTGAGTATCGAAGAAACCTACATCTTATTGTATTTAATACAGGACATCTTCCTAGAAAATGCATAAGAGTTTCCTCTTCATTAAGGTTGAATAAAGAACACAGTCTTGGCTGGTCAGTTCTATACAAGATTTTTTAATTCAAAACCTATAAAATTTTTGTTCAAATATTATTTAGTGTTTTAGTGAATTTAAAATAAATTAACAAATTTATAAAAATGAAATTTTTTAATAACATATAATTTTAGGAGAAAAATAAATTGTCCCACTGTTACAATGTTATTGCTTATGTATAATGCTACGTTCACACGGACAGCAAGATTCGCGGTTCGCTCTCTCATTCACGGTTCGCGCCCGAATCATGATTGAATCTACATGATTCGCCATACAAAATTTTAAGAGCGAATCTACTTGGTTCAAAATGAACCTAGTTGTGAACCTAGAAACATTGAGTGTCATCTCCAAGTTTGATAAGAAATTATCGCTAGTTTATCTGAACTAGCTGTCAAAAATATATAAACAAAGAAAAAAAAAAATTTCTACAATAAAATAAATAGAAACATTTAACAAATAAAAAGTATATATTTACATATATATATATTCAAATAAAAATGGAAAAAATGAAATAGTGAAACGTAAAGTGTAAAAGGATGTCTTCAAATATTTGCACAAAAAATATAAACGTCAAAATGAAACAAGAACACTCGTCTGAACACCAAGGTTCACAATCATGATTCAGAGAGCGAATCAAGTGGTTCATTTTGCCATCTGAACATGCTATAAAGTACACATAAACATAACATTCAGACAGCTGAAAATTATTAGCCAATAGGAACACAGTTTGCGTGACGCCACGTGCCTGACCGGCGTAGAAAATTTTAATAGTGTCCGCGGGATGGCGTAATCTGTACCCGTGTTCTGTATTTTATGTGAAAAGTTCTCACATCGAAAAGTATGAAACAAAAAATTCCACTGTTTCTCGATTTGTGAGTAAAAACTGTCTGTATCTTAATGTGAGAAGTTACAACACTGGTTACGCTGTTATTGGAATATTCCAAGTCAGCTGTCAAAAAATAAAAACAAACAAATAAAAGTAAACATAAAGTTGTATATATAAAAATATAAGAACTTAAATTAATGTCGCTTAGTATACTTTAGATTGTGCATTTACCTGTAATGTAATGCTGGATGTATGTCCTGCTGTAAGATCTACATATGTGTGGCGAAATCAAATTGGCTCATATAGCCAACTTTTATGATAACACGCTGCCTTTTTTGTACAAGAATATTTTTCTGATTAATGAGGGGGCTAAAAGTTTACTATGGTTAAATTATGCTCGTTTGCAGTTTTTGAAAGCGTTTCGTAGTATTGCCTACACATATATCGAAACGGTCTTAGCTGAACCGTAAGTACTTTGCTAAAAGTTTCGTATAACTTTTAAGAAACTTGTTATCTTATAGAGAATTGAGTTTAATGCCTTCCGAAGAAACAATTGCCTTATTAACCGAATGTTTGTCAGAGCAAACTTTTGTGGTCGATTATAAATATCACTATTCCGTGGGTTTAGATATAGAAATATTAAAGCAAGCGTGCAGCGATTTGTGAGTATGCATATAATTTTAAAAAAATCATGTCTAAATATATTCGTTTTCTAGAGATTCTTTTAAAGCCAACTTTATAGTACGTTATAAAAATGAAACCATAAATGATTTACAAAATCTATAATACGTCAAGATATTATTGATACGAATGCTAAGACCATCAAAACGGATCCTTAAATTGATCAGAAGAAAAGGTTACAAAAAACAACACTAAAAACCCTGCGAAGAGAGATTTTGAGTTAAAAATTGCCATGAAATTGGATTGTCTACCTCATCTGGACACTGGTTTCATTCGACGGCTTTCATTTCGGTATGCTTCTAGTGAAGAAGCTATAGCGGCGGTGTTGGAATACAATTTGCCACCTGATTTAGATCAAGCCGATGTTAATGAAGTTTATATACCACCCGATCCACAAGATAAGTTCTATCAAGAAAGCGGTATTGAACATTATAATGTTTTCGATGGTGATAAATATGATATAATGAACCAAGATAATCCTCAATGTATTATTAAGCAGGGTAAGGGTTTTCCAAATGCTAGACGATAAAAGTGACTTGGCCGTGTTGCAAAACCCTACGGACCTTCGGTTATGACCACTTTGACCGCCTAGCTCAGGACGTCAGGGGGGGTACGACCGATCACGAACACGAAAGAGGGCAGAACAATAAAATTTATCCTAACACAAACTCACAAACAGAACTCATACAAGACGGACACACAAGTACTTAACGAACGTGTAAGTACCTTATCACCACAAAACGGACGGACTATTCCCTAGCAATATTATTGGACTAATAGACAGCACAAATGATGACACATGTCCCCTAGTAGCCCACCCTACCATGGTAACGGAAAAGAATATTTATACGTTACCCCACAAACAACACGAATTTTTGGTCCCCTAAATACTTACGTTAACACACACACACTCAACAATTTTACCCAGACATTATCTTATTAATGTCAACCAAACGAAAACATATTAATAAAAAAAAACGGTTTATAAAACTACCAATTTAATTTATATATTGGATGATATTAAAACGTAAGTACAACAAAACCGATCTAATAATATATATATATAATCAATAATACAAAAAAAAATATAACAATATAAAATGAAATGAATTTTTAAATAACAATAACGTATATGAATAAAAAAAAAAATTTAAAATACTAATCACTAACAACTAAAAAAAACCTTCAAACGCTAATTCCCACAAATAATTTCATAATTCCCTCTTGACCCACTTCGGCCACTTTTGAACTTTACACCGCGGTCTACCTACGAGAGAGCTCTCTAATATGTATTTATTTTGGTTTTCAATTCACCCGCACAATATCACAACAATAAAAATTAGGAAATTTTCACTATTTCTGGGATTACACTTTCACAACAAAAAAAAAATTATTACACTTAACACTAGACTAAACCTTCCTAACAACTATTTTAATTATTCTATATATTTAAACTTTCCAATTATTTTTAACTTTACTTACTTTTAAACTCATTGGATTACTATCCTAATTTATTATATCTATCTTTCTCTTTTTTTTTTTATATATATTTTAGACTGAAGTACAATTAATTTTTTTCCTTTTTTTTTTTAACAAACTGTTACTCGACTTCTTATTTTATTTCGAATCGCGATCATACAAGGACACTTTCTTCCGGACATAAAATCTTTCTCATACATTTATAACTTGGAAAGGACTCACCACCGAATTGCTTTCAGTCTCTTCCTCCTGGCGCCTTAGCTGACCAGGACACTCCGCTATGCTGCTAGGCGCTATTTCAGCACACACTTGACTCAGCACCAGCAACTGTAACAATCACACCGGAAAATCTCCTATATTAACAGCAATTTTTTTATTCGGATTTTCTGCCCACACACAGAAAATTTCCTATATTAACAGCAATTTTTTTATTCGGATTTTCTGTCCACACACAGAAAACACTGGGGAACTACCGTCTAACAGATCACAGGTGACCTTAATCCTCCTGGTATCTCTGCTAACTTAAAAGACTGCAGTCCCTTACCAATAATAAACACTGCCTCGTGTGGGCCTGGTAAGCCTTCCCCCTTCAAATGAAACATTAAGTCCCCTTAGGTAACTAAACACCTTTAATAATCTGTGCCTCACAGTCCTGCCCCAACAGACTCTCTTGCTCCGGGTAGTGTAGCCAAATATATTCACACTTCTATAACTATTACACTATCAACGATCACGACATCACTTATTTTTTTCTTTTACTTTCCGCTTAAAACGGCCACTTTCATCAACCTCAAACTTCAAACTGAATTTTCTTCTAACTAATGAAACACCACCAACTGCCAAATTCCCAAGTTTTTCCAATATTCCACATAAGTATATATTCCAACATTGTCTTTTTATACATTATATATCGTCACTTTACCGCCAAATCTCCATCTTTTTAATTTAATATTATCTTATGTATAGCTATTATTCCGCCAGAACTCCATCTTTTAATTTTATTTGCAAAAATCTATCCAATCCCTAAATTTTTTTACTTGATGACATTCGTCTCATTATTCTAGACTTTTCCAAATTGTCCTCCCGCCTCATATCCTTCATCCTACCCAAAAAACGTCACAATCCACCCTTTGCTATACCAGGCGAACATGCGATTCAGTAGGTTTAGATTTTCCATTCATCATTTTTTAATTTTATAAAACAGTTTTTCCTAATCTCAAATGTTTGCATTTTGAATGGAAAATCCAACCCTGGGTCATACTATTTTACAAATCTTTTTCGCGTTGCCAATTTTTCTACTACCATTATATGCAACCAACAACACTAATACGTATGTTTACCTTTTTTTCTTCTCATTCATTCCTCTTTCATAAGTAAGTATCAATATATTAATTTTACTTTTCCTTAATTTATTTTCAGATTTTCTACACAATTTTTGGGCTTTGGACAGGATAATAAAAATACAGGTAAGTGTTTTAATTCGGTGAGACTAAGAATTATTTCTATTAATATAATTTTACTTTATATTTTCAGCCTTACAAAACATACTGGCCATGTGTATTCCTACACATACGTATGTATGTATACACCTATACTAATTTTCTATTTTTTAATTTCTTTTCAGATTTTGGCCAAACCATCGGACACGATGCAGGTAAGTATGTAATAGAACGCAAAGCATCGTTCCAAATTCTCGGTGCATTATTCCTGAATTCCTAAATTTCATATTTTCTCTATTTTCAGGTTCCCACACAAAAGTGAGCATGATGGGGTAAACCGCGGTGTTGCTCTGCCGCGTTAGTTTCGGTTTACCCAACAACGAAAAGTGTGAGAACCAGGACATGGGGCAGGAGTTGGTTCGCTCCAAGACAAATGTAGGAGCCCCCTCCTTGTATCAGATAGGGACAAACAAAAAAAAATACTAACAAAAAAATAAACTAACCAATCACCCATCTTGGTTACCGGGACTAGTCACTTGATCCAATCCTTGGATCACTGACATCCCGATGAGAAAGGACTCGGGGTTTTGAGGTCTGCTCAACCCCCTCCAACGACGTTTGTTTAAGTTACCGTCACGCAAAATTTTTCTTTGCCATCGAAAAAATTTTGCGTGCCTACCTCAACTAACCAACGAACTAATGTTCATCATTTTTTTTTTCTTCTAGGCCTACCATTCCTTCCTCCCCGCACTCTACAACCCCCGCTACAAATCTTTCGATTTTCAATGCCTGTCTGCCGAAAAGTGAAAGGGCGGTCAAGCTTAGGACTATTTACAAAGCCCAACGTAGGCAAACGCCCACCCCCTGAGATACGAGTCTCCTGGTAACCGACAATACTAGCCGGGCAATCATCCCTCAACTCCCTTCCTGACAGTAAGACAACTATCGGGTACGTGAAAAACTATTGCGGGTAGAATTAAAGCTATCGAGTTTAAAAAAACTTACTAATGACGTGACTGTTACTGTTGTTTATTGCCTACTTCTGAATTTCCTATTCTTACACACTACACTTCCAGTGAGATATTTTACCCTCATGTGATTAAACTTGCCCTCTACCCCATTTGCCTAACACCCCCGAGAGTGCCAATATGCAAACGGTTGAAGGTAGTAAACAACAAATTAAACGCCTTCACAATTATGCAAAGACAACAAACATTGTTTACTTAATAAACGATGCGTTATCCTTAAGTTCACCCATTCCAGGTTAACCGGGACAACTACATCCACCTTATTTGCCATCATCCAATAAATGGCGGTTCGTGTTTGGATTTTTTTTCTTTTACGATATTTTGCGAACGCAAAAATTTTCATCTCTTAACATATCACACAGGTCATACAAAATATCTAACTCCGTAGGAACCATCACAACCCCAGCACAACGTTCTACTGAGTTCTTGATCATTAGATACTGGTGCTCGATGAAGAGAAAAAGTTAAATGTTAGTTTCACGCTATTGTGTAAGATATATTGCCCTAAATACCATGTACTCCATATACGAGGGTAGTTTGATAATTCGCCTTTTTACTATCACAGGTACACCCAAAGGATACTACAACTGAATAGGTGTTTACTGTGCAGTGATTTATTACGGGAAGTACTATATTTAAAATTTTATGGTAGAATATGGTACTTTGTAAAAAAAAAATTATTCCTATTTCAGGTATAAATATCACAGAAATCTTTGGTAAATAGTATGTACTAATGGGTAAAAATAATTCAAGACATTCACTGCAACAAAAAAAAAATCAGATGTATAAATAATAACTAGGAACTTCCACGGAACAACTTAACTTAAGCCAATCTGAATAATAATCAAAAAGGAGGACGGCACAACAGGTAACACAGATGTTAAAAATAAAATATTGCACTATAAATTTAAGTATTGCACGATTCCTTAAAACTAATATCACAGATTATTGCTTCAAGTCCTTGGCGTGGAACATTCCCAATTTCTTTCCTTGAAGTGTTTCGACTTCATACATATTATTACCAATAACGTTGATTACCCTACACTTTTTAAACTTTCGGGCGAATTTAGCATTAAAGTTCTTTTTGAAGTCACTTTGTACATAATTCCTGAGAAATATTTCCTGACCCGGTATAAAATTAACTTCTCTGCTGCGTTTATTATATTGTTTCTCGCCTTTCTCGTAAGCTTTATGCAAATTGTCTTTCATGGCTTCTCTAATCAATTGCAAATTATCATTTCTTTCTAGCATTTGAATTTCAGAATCACCTAATGACTTTAACTTCCTGGCTATTGCATAATCTGTGCCGCTGTTAAACATTTGTTGGCCGAATAATGCCATATACGGACTCGTACCAATTGCCTCATGCCTAGAGCTTCGCAACGCACATTCTATTTCGGTTAAGTGTACATCCCAGTCGCGGTGGTCGCCATCGAGATATGCTCTTATACCTGCAAGAACGGATTGGTTGACCCTCTCTGACGCGTTCGACTGCGGCGCATAAACAGCTGTCCGTATATGGTTTATTTTAAAGGAGGTAATCATATTCTCAAATTCTTGCGATATAAATTGTTTGCCATTATCAGAGTGAATGATTTCTGGTGTACCGAAAGTGTGAAAAATATACCGCACCAAATAATCCACAACCTGTTTCGCAGTAGCTTCCTTCATCGGCTTCAAAAACACAAATTTTGAAAAGTGATCCAATACAACAAACACATACGCATTCCCGCACTTTGAACGTGGATATTTACCCAGGAAGTCAATGTACAACTTCTGAAATGGACGGTCAGTCACAACTTCGTTACCCATTTTCGGTCTCATTTCAAAGTTTGTCGACTTTGTCTCTTTACAAACCCTGCAATTACCTATATAATTTTTTACATATAATGCCATTTTAGGCCAATAGTAGAATTGCCTTAGTCTGGCCAATGTTTTGGCAATTCCACCATGGGAGCTGTTTCCGAATCATGCGCTTTAGATATCATGGTAGTAATCAAATTATCTGGAACCCATAATTTCCATTCCAGGCCACTATCATCGCGTGCAAATGCCGTTCTCTTAAAAATCATGCCATTATCCACTTTAAGGTCAGGTAAACGATTTTTATTGGCTTCAACAGAAAGTATCATCTCCTTATATTCATCGGAATCAAATTCATTAGTTTCAAAATATAATAACTCTATTTCTTCCAAATTTATATCTTCAACAGACCTTGACAACATGTCAGCGACGATATTATCAGACCCTTTCCTGTGTTCTATTTTGAAATTAAAGGCTTGCAGTTGTAGAGACCACCGTGCTAAACGACCACTCAGATCTTTTAGTGTCATTAGCCATTTTAGACTGGCATGATCTGTTATAACCGTGAATGGCATCAACTCTACATATGGCCTAAATCTCTTTACTGCTAATACCGCTGCCAAACACTCTTTCTCAGTCACCGTATAATTGATTTGCGCACCGTTTACTTTCTGAGAAAAGAAAGCTATTGGTCTATCCAGATTTTCATCATCCTTTTGAAACAGCACGGCTCCAACGCCAATATGTGAAGCATCACACTGGATGAAATATGGTCGTTTAAAATCTGGGTGGACCAGAACGGGTGCTGTGGTTAATGCTTTCTTTAAATCTTGGAATGCTTTAAGTGCCTCTTCATTCATTTTGAACTTGATTCCCTTTTTTAATGTGTCACTTAGTGGAGCAGAAATTATGGCAAAGTCTTTAATGAACCGCCGATACCAACCTGCGGTACCTAAAAACTCCTTACTTGTTTTGGGTGCTTTGGAACTGGTATATTATCAATGGCCTCAATTTTTCTTGGATCTGTACGTAAAGTGCCTCCTCCAATAACAAATCCCAGGTAACGTAATTCCTTAAAACAAAACACACTTTTCTTCATCCCAATTGTCAAATTTGCCTTTCTTAAGCAGGTGGCCACTTCTCTCAATATCTCTAAATGTGATTCAAAGCTTTTGGAAATGACGAGCAAGTCATCTAAATAAATGAATACATTGTTTTTCAGTCTTTGTGGTATAACCTGGTCCATGAGCCTGCAAAGACGTTGAGCCGCATTGCAAAGGCCGAACGGCATTACGGTATACTGGTAGTGTGGCCTGCCAGGGATCGTAAAAGCGGTCAATTCTCTGCATTTTGGTTCCAAATCTATTTGCCAAAAGGCGAACTTTAGATCTACACTACTTATAAAAATGGTTTCGTCGATCCTGCTGAGAATTCCTTCAATGTTTTGAATTGGGTACGCATCTTTAACTGTAAGATCGTTAAGCTTACGTGCATCTAAGCACAGACGATTCTTACCCGGTTTGCAGACCAGAGTCACCCTATTATTCCACGGGCTTTCACTCTTCTCAATTATACCTAACTCTAACATATTATCTATTTCTTCATATAAAAGTTCTTGCATTTTCGGCGAAACAGGATAATGTCTTTCTTTGAATGGCACAGAATTTGGGTTCAGTTGTATATGGTGTTTCTCCAAGTTTGTTTTACCTAATCCATCCTTTTCAAAAGTTTTAAATAAGTTTTTAATTTCTTCCAGCTTTTGTTGTTGTTTGCTAGTTAAGACATGTTGATCAATTTGTGTTTTCTCCACCGGTTGCATATCCAACGCAATTTTCTGAAAATCAATTTCATCGATATTTAAAATATCAGGAGCTAAGTTAAACTTTCTCCAAAAATCAATGCCAAAATACGCAATTTGTTCTAACGACGGACAGAGATAAAAATTGATCATGTGTTCCTGCTCAAGAAATTTCACTGAGAGTGTTATTTTGCCGCAAATTCTATGAGATTTGCCAGCAGCTGTTTTTACCTTTGAATTAAACCTATTCGTTTCAACCCCTAACTCTTTTAGCAGTTCTACACAATCTTTACCGAAGCACCAGTATCTAATAAACCTTTTATCTGTTTATTATTTATAGATACCACCGAGAAAACTCGAGGGTCGCCATTATCCACTGCATCTACAGATGACGTTATTAACTTTCTTGTGGACTTTCGCTTCTCAAATCTACTTCTGGCTTTCTCAACTTTTCTTGTTAATGATTCGGTTAATTCATTTTCATCACTAAATATACGGTTTCTAACTTCAATATAAATTCTTAACCTATCTTCATATGACCGATGTTTTCTATATTTATTCATAGCGGGTAAAGTATTATTCCTATTGTTATTATATAAAATATTAAAACTATCTTTTTCTGCAGATACTATTGATGGAGTTTTAGTTCCTACATCTTTGGTGTGTCGGGCGTTTGAGTGGAGCGTGACTCGCCCGCCTTGGCCATGCTCCTCCGAAAGTTTTCCGGATTGCAGTTGGGGCACTTGGGAGTCACTGTCCTTTCCAAACCACACTTGTAACAAAATATGTTGCGTACGGATGAATCGCACTCCATATAAGTGTGTCCCGATCGTTTACAGTTCCAGCATTTTACCTCACGAGCGTTTCGCTGAGCAACTGCCTCAACAACCACTACATCAAGGTCGCTATCATAGTTATCCGTCCTATTTTCCTCATAAATTTCATTAATATGGTTACGAGGGGGGTAACGAGTATTTTGTGGCGGTGGTATAGTCCTTATTTCACGCTTTGGGAATCTCTGCTCTATCTCCCTGCATTCTTCTCTAAGCTGTTCAATGCTATATATAGTCATTGGGTAAATCATTCTAGCAATATTTTCTTTCAAATTTCTTTTCAATATTTTTATCATTTCATAGTCGGGGATTGGACTACGAAGCCTTGCTCGTAAAGTCAACATGGAGTGTAAATACTCATCCGTTGATTCACCTGCTTGCTGTCTCTTTTCTACAAGCTCGCGCATCACTTCAAAATCGCTCCGACTAGACTGATACTCTTTCAAGAGACTAAAACGGAGAGTTGGCCAATCTAACTTGTTATTATTGGTCTTAACAAAGAGCCAGAACCATTCCCTTGCATGTCCCTTTAATAATCTATGGAAATCCCTTAGCACCTCTGGCCATGGAATTCCATAGTGTGCCTTTAAGTATTCTATTTGGAACACAAAATCTTCAATACTCACGCTATTCGAACCATCAAAAACTATGTCCCATTTATCTATGCGAACATTTCCCGTTACGGGACATTGACATTAGGTTCGTAAGTAGCAAATACTGGACCGTTGGTTAAAATATTGGAAAATCTGGGACCTTCTTGATTTTTAGCATAGTGGTGAGAATAACTCTCCTTCTGCCTTTCCTGTGCATTAACTGCATTATGGTCCCTAACTATCTCAGCATCAGCCACTTGCCCTCCAAAATTATGTTGTCGGTAATTATTATCAAACATGGAATCTCGTTCCTTTTCCCTTGATGATGAGCTATTTGCCCTCGAGTTTTTATCAAATGGATTTTCTACCACATTAGAATTTACATTCATATTTTGTAATGGTTTTATAACCTGGTTTATGCCATCCATAATTTTCTTTAATCCCTCCCCCATAGTAGATTGTACCCATTGTGCCATTTCAGTCTTCAACAATCGACCATAGTCTTCCTGCGCTTTAATAACAGCTTTTTCTATTGATCTCTCTAATTCTCTAGGCAACTGATTTTGGGCACGATCAGAGACATCGGTAATGTCAATAAGATTTCTTTCTCCCTGACCTATAGAAGGTGGTGGAACAGAAGTGTCTATTGGCATGGCAGTAACTCCAGGTTCAGTCTCACCATGTGGAGATCCTAAGTTTCTATTATTTGCATTTTTGGAAATAGTGTCCGATAAATCTCGCACATTAGGGTCATGGTATATCGTTTTTACCGGAGTACGCATAACTCGGCTACCTGATGCACGATTAGCATCAAATTGTAATGCCCGTTGGCCCTTAGATTTATCACTCGACATTTTAATTACATGTTTAAAATAAAACCAGTAAGTATAATTTGGAAGGAACTTACTAATTTCAAATAAAAACGAATACTATTTTTATTTTCACAGATCGCAATTCAACTATTGGTTCAAACAATTCAAATTATTTTACAAATCATAGTTGGTGTGTGTTAACAATCACGTATCGGTGACCATAAACAATTACAAATAAGTTCTATGAACTTATTCTTAATACTAGCTTCATATTTCTCTTATCACAGTCCAAAATATTGCATCCACCCATTCCAAAATTTAACCTATACTATATTGCAAAAATCCCTATTAAATTACACAATAGTGCTAACATTTGTTCCACTACAAAACAAAAGGTCACTTGTGTTTTTATTAAGATAAAGCTACATAGATCTTATATTCTGTGTACGGCCTTCATCCTAAACTATTTAATCTACTACTGCATGGGTAAGTATATAGACTAATATCACAGACACGACAACAAAAAAATTACAAAAAAAAACTTCGATAAATTCATAAGATATCATACTTCTTAAGTTTCACTGTAGTCATGCTATTGGCCTATTACTTTTTGATAATGGTCAAGCCACTATACACTGAAATTGCAGAAGAAAGTTTATCTTTAAATATTATTTACAAAAAAATGATCTTTGGGGGGGACATCCACTTGAAGTTGCTTTTCAAATCTCATGACTTTCATGCTATTGGCTTAAACTATGACCAAGCCACTAGTTATCACGAAACAAAAACAATTTCACTTTTTTGGGATTCCTTATATTAACTTTTATCATTGGGTGCCATATTGTTGCAAAACCCTACGGACCTTCGGTTATGACCACTTTGACCGCCTAGCTCAGGACGTCAGGGGGGGTACGATCGATCACAACACGAAAGAGGGCAGAACAATAAAATTTATCCTAACACAAACTCACAAACAGAACTCATACAAGACGGACACACAAGTACTTAACGAACGTGTAAGTACCTTATCACCACAAAACGGAGGACTATTCCCTAGCAATATTATTGGACTAATAGACAGCACAAATGATGACACATGTCCCCTAGTAGCCCACCCTACCATGGTAACGGAAAAGAATATTTATACGTTACCCCACAAACAACACGAATTTTTGGTCCCCTAAATACTTACGTTAACACACACACACTCAACAATTTTACCCAGACATTATCTTATTAATGTCAACCAAACGAAAACATATTAATAAAAAAAAACGGTTTATAAAACTACCAATTTAATTTATATATTGGATGATATTAAAACGTAAGTACAACAAAACTGATCTAATAATATATATATATATATAATCAATAATACAAAAAAAATATAACAATATAAAATGAAATGAATTTTTAAATAACAATAACGTATATGAATAAAAAAAAAATTTTAAAATACTAATCACTAACAACTAAAAAAAACCTTCAAACGCTAATTCCCACAAATAATTTCACAATTCCAACACTTCGGCCACTTTTGAACTTTACACCGCGGTCTACCTACGAGAGAGCTCTCTAATACGTATTTATTTTGGTTTTCAATTCACCCGCACAATATCATAACAATAAAAATTAGGAAATTTTCACTATTTCTGGGATTACACTTTCACAACAAAAAAAAAATTATTACACTTAACACTAGACTAAACCTTCCTAACAACTATTTTAATTATTCTATATATTTAAACTTTCCAATTATTTTTAACTTTACTTTCTTTAAACTCATTGGATTACTATCCTAATTTATTATATCTATCTTTCTCTTTTTTTTTTTATATATTTTAGACTGAAGTACAATTAATTTTTTTTCCTTTTTCTTTTTTAACAAACTGTTACTCGACTTCTTATTTTATTTCGAATCGCGATCATACAAGGACTCTTTCTTCCGGACATAAAATCTTTCTCATACATTTATAACTTTGAAAGGACTCACCACCGAATTGCTTTCAGTATCTTCCTCCTGGCGCCTTAGCTGACCAGGACACTCCGCTATGCTGCTAGGCGCTATTTCAGCACACACTTGACTCAGCACCAGCAACTGTAACAATCACACCGGAAAATCTTCTATATTAACAGCAATTTTTTTATTCGGATTTTCTGCCCACACACAGAAAATTTCCTATATTAACAGCAATTTTTTTATTCGGATTTTCTGTCCACACAGAAAACACTGGGGAACTACCGTCTAACAGATCACAGGTGACCTTAATCCTCCTGGTATCTCTGCTAACTTAAAAGACTGTAGTCCCTTACCAATAATAAACACTGCCTCGTGTGGGCCTGGTGAGCTTTCCCCCTTCAAATGAAGCATTAAATCCCCTTAGGTAACTTAACACCTTTAATAATCTGCGCCTCACAGTCCTGCCCCAACAGACTCTCTTGCTCCGGGTGGTGTAGCCAAATATATTCACACTTCTATAACTATTACACTATCAACGATCACGATATCACTTATTTTTTTTCTTTTACTTTCCGCTTAAAACGGCCACTTTCATCAACCTCAAACTTCAAACTGAATTTTCTTCTAACTAATGAAACACCACCAACTGCCAAATTCCCAAGTTTTTCCAATATTCCACATAAGTATATATTCCAACATTGTCTTTTTATACATTATATATCGTCACTTTACCGCCAAATCTCCATCTTTTTAATTTAATATTATCTTATGTATAGCTATTATTCCGCCAAAACTCCATCTTTTAATTTTATTTGCAAAAATCTATCCAATCCCTAAATTTTTTTACTTGATGACATTCGTCTCATTATTCTAGACTTTTCCAAATTGTCCTCCCGCCTCATATCCTCCATCCTACCCAAAAAACGTCACAATCCACCCTTTGCTATACCAGGCGAACATGCGATTCAGTAGGTTTAGATTTTCCATTCATCATTTTTTAATTTTATAAAACAGTTTTTCCTAATCTCAAATGTTTGCATTTTGAATGGAAAATCCAACCCTGGGTCATACTATTTTACAAATCTTTTTCGCGTTGCCAATTTTTCTACTACCATTATATGTCAACCAACAACACTAATACGTATGTTTACCTTTTTTTCTTCTCATTCATTCCTCTTTCATAAGTAAGTATGAATATATTAATTTTACTTTTCCTTAATTTATTTTCAGATTTTCTACACAATTTTTGGGCTTTGGACAGGATAATAAAAATACAGGTAAGTGTTTTAATTCGGTGAGACTAAGAATTATTTCTATTAATATAATTTTACTTTATATTTTCAGCCTTACAAAACATACTGGCCATGTGTATTCCTACACATACGTATGTATGTATACACCTATACTAATTTTCTATTTTTTCATTTCTTTTCAGATTTTGGCCAAACCATCGGACACGATGCAGGTAAGTATGTAGTAGAACGCAAAGCATCGTTCCAAATTCTCGGTGCATTATTCCTGAATTCCTAAATCTTCATATTTTCTCTATTTTCAGGTTCCCACACAAAAGTGAGCATGATGGGGTAAACCGCGGTGTTGCTCTGCCGCGTTAGTTTCGGTTTACCCAACAACGGAAAGTGTGAGAACCAGGACATGGGGCAGGAGTTGGTTCGCTCCAAGACAAATGTAGGAGCCCCCTCCTTGTATCAGATAGGGACAAACAAAAAAAAAAAAATACTAACAAAAAAATAAACTAACCAATCACCCATCTTGGTTACCGGGACTAGTCACTTGATCCGATCCTTGGATCACTGACATCCCGATGAGAAAGGACTCGGGGTTTTTAGGTCTGCTCAACCCCCTCCAACGACGTTTGTTTAAGTTACCGTCTAAGTCGATGGCAAAAAAAAATTTTGCGTGCCTACCTCAACTAACCAACGAACTAATGTTCATCATTTTTTTTTTCTTCTAGGCCTACCATTCCTTCCTCCACGCACTCTACAACCCCCGCTTCAGCCGCAATTAAACATCGTTATTAAGAATATTCCATGATTAGCGAAAGAGATCCAGAATATGGTGAAGAATATGATGATGAATACGATGATAGATTTGAGGCATTGTTGGAAAGTTAAAGAAGAGTTATAAAATCAAAAGACATGAAAAAAGTGTTGGCTAACGTGGCTCATGTATCGGAAGATGAAAGCGAAAGTGAAGTGGAAGATTCCAACACCCGACAGCAGCATAATAACCAACGTAATAAATGTATGAATTTTTGTGAAAATCCAGAAGACGCAAGAGCTCGTTATGAATCTAAACGTGAGGCTAAATATGCTCAAAAGGGTTATTTTATGCCACAACAGCCGCGTAATGTGGTGGGGCTCAGTAAGGGTCAGGGCCAAGAAAAAGATATTCTACGTAATAAATCATCTAGAGCTAATCACAATCGTAAAGCTGGAGCTAGTTAAAGTAAGAGAATGTTTTAAGGTAAAAAAAAATTAAAAAGTTATATTAAAAATCGTACAAATGCATAAATTAAAAAAAAAAAATAATGTAAATGAATTAAGTTAAAATTTCAAAAATGTAAAACTAATTTATTGCTCACATTATTTCCAACAATTAAAGAATCAATATATTTAAGAACTGTCTGCAACTTTAATAAAATTACTTAAAAAGTATATATAAGTGCTTAAAAAATGCATATATAATTACTTAAAAAGTGCTTATATAAGTGAATATTGTCTCAGAATTCTTTTTCTTTATCCTTATCATCATTGTCCGATATTGTTACAGTTTTAGTATCATTCAAGTTTAAGCTGTGTGGTGGTACCAACGCTATGGTTTTGTATATGATTAGAACAAAGCTAAATATTTCCGCTTTGCTATCTATAACATCTTCTGCCATACTTCTGGAGCAGACCATAAATTCGTGCCGACATAATGAAGATCAGGGTTTTCTTTAAAATTCAATTAGACGACGTACTCCACAAGTTTTTTTTTTTTTTTTTTTGAATTTTGAAAATTCGTTGCACATTCTGAATAATTGCAAAAACAAAAATTTAAATGTAAATACTAAAAGTATATGATAAATAAAAAATTAACATATTTCTTACCTTTTCTTCAATATTCGATGCCATCTTGTATATATATATATTTTTTTTTAAGCAACTGAATTTAAAAACTCATTTCGCATAGATTTCAGTTGTGAGTGAATTTGACAGTTCAATTTCAAATCTTTTCACATGCCTACTTTACAGAAACACTTTTTTCTCATTTTTCCAATAAATGTGAGAAAAAAACGTTACGTGACAGATAGTTCTCACAAAATCAAGTTACAGACAGTGTTGCCATTTTAGCATTTTAGTTGCTAGATTTAGCAACTTTTTTTGTCGCTTAGCATCCAAAATTTATGAAAAGATGCTGGATGCTAAGTTAATAAAAAGTTGCTTTTAGTATCATTTTTTTGATTTTTTTTTATTATTTTTGAATATATAATCTTAATTTTAATGGTATTGATATGTTTTAATTCCTCAAAGTGTTTTAATTCCTCACCACTATGCTCGTTTCTTTCAACAAATATGATAAAACAGTTTGAAATAGAAGAATGTAAAGCAACAACAGTTTTTAATGAATTAAAAAGTCGATTGCCAAAAAACATAAATGCATTAAAAAAATGCCAAAATTTTCAATACAAAACACATTAGACCGGGTAAAAAACCGATACCAATATATTAGAACAGTTTAAATTTAGATCTTCTGAAACAGAAAAAATTCAAATCCAATTGAGTTATATCACAGAACAATATTGGGATACAGCACTGGATACAACCTCTTTATGGATTGAAGTTAACAAAAATTCTAAATGCAAAAGTCCACTTAAAGAGTTATCCACATTTGTATTGTCTTTATTAGTTTTGTCTTTCTCAAAAGCCGGAGTTGAACGTTCGTTTAGTTTAATGGCTTTAGTTAAAAGCAAACTTTGCAACATAATAAAATCCAAGTTGTTATGTTCTGTAATACGTATAAAAGGAACGCTATCGTTGATAAAAGTCGATCGTCAGAAAAATATCAGAGCCAAGAAGAACTTGAAGATGAAGACATCACAGAAATATTAGTTTCCATAAACCAATTATGGTAATATACTCGTATTTTTTGATTATGTAAATTCTGTTATATTTGAAATTAAAAAAAAAAAATCTCTAAAATTAAAAATATTTAATTTAATATTAAAAAAGCTCAATTTGTTATTTAAAAAATTACAGATGAAATTCAAAATTATTTTATTTAAAATTAAAAAAATATAAATCGAAACTTATGTTTTATATTCATTTTTCCATTTAAAAACCAAAGAATTTATTAATAAGTACTTAATTTTTCAATCAAAAGGTAATGAAATTAAAAAAAAAATTTTGCATCTTTTATTTCGTCTCCAGTACGTTTTAGCATCTTTTTTTTTTGCAATTTAGCATCTTTTCAATTTCAAATTATGGCAACACTGGTTACAGAACCAGTCGAATGCGAGAAACAGTATTTTGTGTCAGTTCGCAACGTTTTTGTTTCAAATTTATACGTTCCATGTGAAAACTTTCCGATGTGAGAGTTACTGAACATAGCTACTGGTATTCTATCATTCTTGGAGGACGGTGTAATTAAAAGTATAAAATCGTGAAGAACAATACTTTCCACGCAATTCAATATGTAATTAGAAAACAAATTATAATAAAAATATAAATGCTTAAGCAAGTGCCTTTACAGCAGCGGTCGGCATTTCTTAGCACAATTGTGCAGAGACCACTTCACACATATACTTATGCTCTTTCATTTAGTCGTCGTTGAGACAGCGATGAATGCACATGCAGCGGATGCTTTTTTATTTTTTTCAGCAATACTTCCCCAACAAACATTTCAAATTGATAAATAATTACGAAAAATAAATTTGGATAAAAATGTTTATCGTTTTTTCCTTATACTTACCTCTAAACAAATTTTTTCAGACTTAAAATGCATTTCTTCCAAGCAACGCAATAAATTAAGTTCGTCAAATTTAGAACACATTTTATTACATAATAAGAAATTGTCATAACAGTATAAATACAGAGAATTTGTTTGTATAAATAAATCAGCTTGGAAGTATTAGAAGTTCCGTTTGTATATTAATCTCGTTGTTAATGTCCTTTCTACATTGGTAATGGTAATTTGAAATGCTCGATTTCGTGTTGGCTGGGTAGTTCGCTCACACACACAACCTCATTTTACGCTTTGCCGACCTATGCTTTACAGGTATACCATTTATTTTATACCGTAGCCTACTGCTGTAAAATACCATTTATAACCGTTTACTTGTCCTTCAAATTTTCGAGCGGCAAAAAAATAAAAAAATACGAATATCTCAAATTTGAAATTTGTGGAAAACAGAGAATACCGGACAAGTGTAGTCCTGTCCTTCTAATTTTTCCCACAGGACAAGTAGTTGAATTGACGGACTGTCCGGTTCAAAACCGTACCAATGTTAAAAACTATTAATTTGGTGTAGCTAAGCTTTTTCGTAAATTTAATAAAATTGCGTGTCAACATTATCTCAATTTACCGTACTATCAGTTCGAATCTATCTCTCTTTACGAACGATCGTGTAAATAATCAAAGCGCTTAGAGTACAGCTATTTAAAATTAAAACCAAGTGTATATTTTTGTTTTTGCAATTGCCTATTCTTGATCTCATTTGAACTCACTTGGTAGACAATCCAGCTTAAAACAGGAATAAAAATTTAGCGATGGCCCAAAAAGAAATCTCCTTGCCAACAAGAAGATGACAAAACTTCCTCCGGGTTTTGTTAACCCGAACATTGCGTCAACTTCAAGCAACAGATTTAGCCTGCTTGCTGGCCTCAATGATATGGACGTAACTCCCGTATCAAATATTAACGATGTTAAGGCACACAAACCTCCACCCATTGTTGTAGAAGCTAACGCTTCATTTACAGAAATACAAAAGCTGCTTGGTAAGGATTGTATTTTCAAACGTACTTCAATTGATACCAAAATTTTTGCTCCAAGTAAAAAAATGTACGAATGCTACAAGCAAATACTTAAAGAGAATAAGATGGAGTTTCATTCTTATGGCTCCAAAGAAAATAGGTTATACACCACCTTCTTACACGGTTTACCCCGCATAAACTCTGAGGAAATCTCCAAGGAGTTAAAGAAACTACAACCTATCCCCTTCTTCCGTAACTGAAATAGTCACCAAATTCAGTTCAGACAATAATGCAGTTTAAAAAGCTCAAGTTGTTCGTAAAAATTTTAACCCAACTGCCTTACAAAATGTACGAACAATTTCCAATATTATAATTTCTTGGAAAAAAATTCAAATCGAAATCCAGGAACAAACCAACTCAATGCTGGAACTGCTTAATGTATGGCTATGGCGGTGAACATTGTCATCGAAGTGCTGTGTGTATGATATGTGCTGAACAATATCATACAAGTGTGTGTCCGTTTAACACAAATGAAAAAAGACCAGCTGTTTTTACATGCTTTAATTGCAAAAAAAAAAACACGGAAAAGAGAGAACTGATCACTCTGCAAACGATATAAACTGTCCGTTACGTTCTCTCTATTTGGTAACTAGACCCAGAGTAACTTCTAAAAGCCATAATAACAGCAGGCATTAACAAAATATTTCATTTCAATCAAAGGTTGATATCCCAAATTTAAGTAACAAGAACACAAATTGTAATAATAACATCAGTAATAACAGCAAAGCTACATATGCTAACCAGCTGAAAACAAACAACGATTTATTTAGCATCGATAAGCTTTTTGATATTTTCACTACAGCTATGGATGATTTGCAAAGCTGCACTTCAAAAGTACAACAAATCAAAGTTGTAATGTCAATGGTGAAATACACCCATGGATAATACTAATTTAAACGAATTCAAAATTCTTCACTTGAATGCTAATGGCATTTCAAACTTTTCTAAATTAAAACAACTTGAGATACTAATTGAACGGGAAAATATTAAATTAGCGTCTTTGAATGAAAAATTTTTTTCAGAAAATCATAGACCATATTTTAAAAATTATTATTTATATAGAAGTGACAGAACAGATGCTAGAGGAGGAGGAGTAGTTTTGTTAATTCATAAATCTGTCGCACATTAAAACCTCTTATATCAAACACCTCATCAATCGAAAACATCTCAATTGAAGTTATTATATATAATAGACCTATTGTTGTATCTTTGTTATATTCACCAAGATATACCCATAACTTCTGTGCTGATATCTTGAACCTAACACCTTCCACCAAAGAATATATAGTTTTTGGTGACCTAAATGCCAAACATTGTTCATGGAATTGTCGTTCAAATAATACTGCAGGAATCGCACTCAACAACCTACAGCAATCAAGCAATTTTTTATTCACTATCCTAATAGCCCAACCCTATTCCCCCATCAACACAATCGCGAAGCATCCACAGTCGATATTATTTTAAGCAACTCCGCTTTAAATATAGACGTAAAAACAATGGATTACGAAATACCATCAGACCATCGCCCCATTATATGTACACTTAAAAGGTCAATGGCCTTGCAGGTTGACCTCAATTATTATGATTATAGTGCAACCAACTGGAACATTTATATGAATTTTTTAGACAATAAAATCACGTTATATTCCGATATATACAATACCAAGGCAGTTATTGACCAGGAAATCCAAAAATTTATAAATGTAGTTTTCGAAGCAAGGGATGTGTCTACACCTAAAATAACTCAACAAAATAATTACACATTACCAGAAAGTACTGTGAAATATATAAAACTAAGAAGAAGCTTTAAAAGAAAAAGCCAACGATCTTCAAATATAGCCGAGCAAACTTTTTATAATCAATGTACTAAGTTTCTAAGTAACATGATTGATAAAAGTATTAATTCGGAGCGCAATAAGAAATGGTCTCAATTATTATCCAATTTAAAAAAGAGTAGATTTTTGTTTTTGGGGTTTAGAAATGACCTTCTATTTAGTAGTGGCCATAATGCTTTAAATGATTTTATAGCTTTTTGACACGTAGCCATAATATGTTGTTTAAAAGTAAGCTTTTTGTCCAAGACAACTCCGAGATATTTGACATGATTAAGTACATTTATGGTATTATTTCCAATATGAAGATGACGTCTTGGCAGTCTTTTGGGAGATTTGTTGAACGGAAAAATAATTGCTTGGGTCTTGTTTGGATTAATTTTGATTTTCCATTTGTGAAAATATTTACTGCAATTTACAAGCCCCTTTTCCATTTTCTTCAGGAGTGCACTTGTAAGTTTGTTTGAAGAAATTAACGCAGTATCATCTGCGTAGTAAGCAACTTTCATATATTTCGGAACTTTGAAATCGGATATATATATCGAGTAAAGCAATGGCGACAAGACTGATCCTTGAAGTAAGCCTGTGGTGATGGTTTTTGGAGATGATGTTTCATAATTAATCGCAACTTTAAAGCTTCTGCCGTGAATGAAATCTGAAATAAATTTGCATAAATATTTTGGTTTATTTGCATCAAGAAGTTTAAATACTAGGCCATTATGCCAAACGGTGTCAAACGCTTTTTCGATATCTAACAATATTAGACCCGTTGAATGTTTATTGTTTTTATTGGTGATTATTTGATTTTTAATTCTGTTTATTTGGTGAGTAGTGCTATGGCCTTTCTTAAATCCAAATTGTTCTTTAGCAACAATAGAATTGGTCGTTACAAATTCACTAAGACGAGAATGTAGTATTTTTTCAAATATTTTACCTAAGTTAATAAATATAGCTATTTGGGTTATTTTTTGGCTTACTAGGTTTGTTGATAGCTATAACCTTAGCGTTTTTGAAATGGTTTTGAGTTTGATGCAGCTGTTAAATATTATAACCAGTAATTTTAGAGCTTTGAGTGGTAGTTTCTTTAAGAGCAGGTTGGGAACATTGTCAAAACCAGGAGATTTTGAGGGTTTTATTGATGAGTCAATATTCATTACTTCTTCTAGAGATGTATACATTGCTGACTCAGAACTGGGATTTTCCTTCTTAAATTATTTACTGTTGTATTTATTACTATATCCGCTGAGTGGTTGTAATTCGTAGTGAGGTTATTTGCTTTGACAAATGTATTTGCCAGGGCTTCAGCCTTGTCCTTATCAGATGTTATCCTTGTATTTCCAACCTCAAGGTGAGAGATTTGATTTTTTCCTTTTCCTCGCAAGTTCATGCTTATTCTCCAAAATGATTTATCACCTGGTTTTAAATTGGAAAATAATTGACACCATTTCTTATTGCGTTCCGAATTAATACTTTTATCAATCATGTTACTTAGAAACTTAGTTCATTGATTATAAAAAGTTTGCTCGGTTATATTTGGAGATCGTTGGCTTTTTCTTTTAAAGCTTCGTCTTAGTTTAATATATTTCACAGTACTTTCTGCTAATGTGTAATTATTTTGTTGAGTTATTTTAGGTGTAGACGCATCCCTTGCTTCGAAAACTACATTTATAAATTTTTGTATTTCCTGATCAATTACTACCTTGGTATTGTATATATCCGAATTTAACGTGATTTTATTGTCTAACAAATTCATATAAATGTTCCAGTTGGTTGCACTATAATCATAATAATTGAGGTCAACCTGCAAGGCCATTGATCTTTTAAGTGTACATATAATGGGGCGATGGTCTGATGGTATTTCGTAATCCATTGTTTTTACGTCTATATTTAAAGCGGTATTGCTTAAAATAATATCGACTGTGGATGCTTCGCGATTGTGTTGATGGGGGAATAGGGTTGGACTATTAGGATAGTGTATGAAAAAATTGTTTGATTGCTGTAGATTGTTGAGTGCGATTCCTGCAGTATTATTTGAACGGTAATTCCAAGAACAATGTTTGGCATTTAGGTCACCAAAAACTATATATTCTTTGGTGGAAGGTGTTAGGTTCAAGATATCAGCACAGAAGTTATGGGTATATCTTGGTGAATATAACGAAAATACAACAATAGGGCTATTATTTATAATAACTTCAACTGAGATGTTTTCGATTGATGAAGTGTTTGATATAAAGAGGTTTTTATGAGCGACAGATTTATGAATTAACAGAGCTACTCCTCCTCCTCTAGCATCTGTTCTGTCACTTCTATATAAATAATAATTTTTAAAAAAGGGTCTATGATTTTCTGAAAAAAATGTTTCATTCAAAGACGCTATTTTAATATATTCTTGTTCAATTAGTATCTCAAATTGTTTTAATTTAAAAAAGTTTGAAATGCCATTAGCATTCAAGGGAAGCATTTTGAATTCGTTTAAATTATTAGTATAATCCATGGGCGTATTTTACCATTGACATTACAACTTTGATTTGTTGTGCTTTTGATGTGCACCTATGCAAATCATCTATAGCTGTAGTGAAAATATCAAAAAGCTCATCAATGCTAAATATTTTGTTGTTTGTTTTCAGCTGATTAGCATATGTAGCTTTGCTGTTATTATTGATGTTGTTGTTACAATTTGTGTTATTGTTACTTAAATTTGGGAAATCAACCTTTGATTGATATGAAAAATTTTGTTGTTGCCTGCTGTTGTTATGACTTTTGGAAGTTACTCTTGTTCTTGTTTCCAAATAGAGAGAACGTAACGGACAGTTGATGTCGTTTGCAGAGTGATCAGTTCTCTCTTTTCCATGTTTTTTGCAATTAAAGCATGTAAAAACAGCTGGTCTTTTTTCATTTGTGTTAAACGGACACACACTTGTATGATGTTGTTCTGCACATATCATACACGCAGCACTTCGATGGCAATGTTCACCGCCATGGCCATACATTAAGCAGTTCCAGCATCGAGTTGGTCTGCTCCTGGATTTCGATTTGTATTTTTTCCAAGAAATTATAATATTGGAAATTGTTCGTACATGTTTTAAGGCAGTTGGATTAAAATTTTTACGAACAAATTGAACTTTATAAACTGCATTATTGTTTGAACTGAATTTGGTGACTATTTCAGTTATGGAAGAAGGGGATAGGTTGTAGTTTTTTAACTCCTTGGAGATTTCCTCAGAGCTTATGCGGGGTAAACCGTGTAAAAAGGTGGTATATAACCTATTTTCTTTGGAGCCATAAGAATGAAACTCCATCTTATTCTCTTTAAGTATTTGCATGTAGCATTCATACATTTTATTACTAGGAGGAAAAATTTTGGTACCAATTGAAGTACGTTTGAAAATGCAATCTTTACCAAGCAGCTTTTGTATTTCTGTAAATGAAGCGTTAGCTTCTACAACAATGGGTGGAGGTTTGTGTTCCGTAACATCGTTAATATTTGATACGGGAGTTACCTCCATATCATTGAGACCAGCAAGCAGGCTAAATCTGTTGCTTGAAGTTGACGCAATGTTCGGATTAACAAAACCCGGAGGAAGTTTTGTCATCTTCTTGTCCACAAGCTTTCTTTTTGATGAAGATTTGGCCCCTCGGGCCATCGCTAAATTTTTATTCCTGTTTTAAGCTGGATTGTCTACCACGTGAGTTCAAATGAGATCAAGAATAGGCAATTGCAAAAACAAAAATGTACACTTGTTTTTAGTTTTAAATAGTTGTACTCTAAGCGCTTTAGTTTTTTACACGACCGTTCGTAAAGAGAGTTAGATTCGAACAGAATAAATTTAAATAAAATTCGAATGATTCCCCCACAAATAACACGTCACAAATAACACGTTCACTGGTCACCTACGTATACTCACATTAACACACCTAATGACAAACTCTAGCCAGACATTATCTTATTAATGTTCAGCCAAAAGACGACACTAAAAATTTATATTAAATTTTACAAAAATTTTATTTAACCAAAATATCAGTTATAATAATAAAATTGTGTGAACAAAAATATAATAATAAAATTTTATATGACTACCACTAAGAATATAGATAATAAATATACTAATAATAATTTCAATTCAATTAAATATTCTTCCTTTATTTACATATTTTAACAAATTTTGATATTTACATATGAGATCTTATCTTTACATATGGGGGATTTCATGTCAAGTGCACCAACTTTTGAAACTGATGTCTTCCGACATCATTGCACCAAGGTTAGTCCTATTAGATAGTAGTTCAGGCACAATTTTTCAACAAGATCGGTCCAGATCTCTCTGAGTTAGAGGGGATCAAAATTTGACATTTTGGCCAAACAGGTGTTTTTCTCATCTATGTAACTTATTACCTATTGTTCCTAGAAAATTTTCTCCCAAAGAGTTTAGATAGCTATTTCTTCAATATTTCAGAAAAAAATACTTAAAAAAAAAAAATTTGTAGACTTTTTCTTTTGCTAAATTAAAGCATTTTTTGCCTTTTTTTCAAAAAGGGCATTTTTTATTTTTTTTTTTTTCATAAGAAAGCTTAGGATTTTTACTTTAAGAGCTTTTTGGTCGCTTAGTGGGATGGGAGTGGGATATCTATCAAAATAAATGTTTTGTAACTCAAGACAACGGTTTTTCAATTTTTCACAAATGCACTATTTTGAATTTTTTTCTATTTGTGTCTAAAACCTTACAAATAAAACTTATACTGAGAAACTAGACAAACTAAACTTTCCGAAGGTATGTAACATACCTTCATAACATAACAGAAGAGAATGGTTATCTGTAACCTGAAAGAGTTATTTGCAACATTTCAATCTGAACACGAGGATATTAGAATTGGCTTCACGAAATTAACCCAAATGAGGCCAAAACATTGCGTTTTGGCAGAAAGCAGCGGAACTCACACAGTATGCGTTTGAATTTACCATGAAAATGTTAAACTGATGTTGAAGGAAATCAACTTAAAGTATTTAACAGATGATTCGGCAGAAGATTTACACGATTACCGCGATTGCCTTAAATTGGCTATGTATCCTAATGCAACAACTTCTTGCCACTTAGGTGAATGTACCAATTGCCCGAAAAACACATTCATCAAAGAAAATTTAATCAACTCTTTAGATCGAGAATGTATAGAGGAGGTCAAATTTGATCTTGGATTCAGACTGACAGATGCACATTGAAAACAATCATTTTAAATGTGGATGATTTTGTGGAAGAAATGTGTACAGGATTGCTAAACTTGAGAAACCATGACTTTTTAGTCATTCTTCAAGGATTTGAAGATACATTTGAAGTCTGGTGAATTCGTTATTTCATATGATTTCGCAGAAAACTATAAATATGTTCTTCAGGATGCCATACAAGCATTCCACTTCCATAACGACCAAGCAACTATATTCACAGTAGTTATTTACTACATGAAAGATGAAAAGCTGGAACACAAAAGTATGGCAATCATATCCGACGATTTAAAACATGATACCGTTGCAGTTTATGAGTACCAGAAGAGAATGCTAAAATTTCTAAAATCTACATTTACAGTAAAGAAGGTATACTACGTTTCGGACGGAGCTCGTCAACATTTTAAAAACAAAGGTAGCTTGGCAAATCTTATGGCCCATGAAAAAGATTTTGGAATGCCAGCTGAGTGGCATTTTCATTCTACTGCTCATGGTAAAGGAGCATGTGATGGTATTGGAGCAAACCTTAAAAGAAATGCAGCGAAGTATAGCCTCCAGTGCTCTCATCAAGATCGCATCTTAGATGCGACTGCTTTATTCCATTTGGCAAAGAGTTATTGTAAAGAAACTAAAATAGTTTTTAGTAGCAAAGAGGATCATCAGGAAACATTGAAAACACTGAAGAGCAGATTCGATGTTGCGGTAACAATCGATGGCACCGCTCAATACCATGCTTTTATACCGCTTGTCGATGGAAGACCCAAGTTGAAAAAGTTTTCTGCCTCTATTCAATGCGATTTCTTTCCAAAACAACAAATAAACCAGCAGCGAAATCAACAGCTGAACCTAGTAACGCCAAGAAAGGATTGACAAAAAAACGCAGTAAATAAAGGCGACAAAAAAGCTGGATGAAAGACTGGGTATTTAAAAATTTACAAGACTTAAATACTTCATCAGCTACAATAAATTAAGTATAAAAATAGTTATGATATAAATGGATCTAATGCAATTAAGATTAAATTTTAATAAATTATTTATCTTTTTATTTTTAATGTTATTATTATAATACATTAATTTAATTATTATTAAAAATAAATAAAATATAATAATTTTTCAACATTTCTAAAGAAAAAAGCGATTGTTTTCCTGAGGTTAACATATTCTGGTATTACAGTATCGAGGGTATAAAATTTATACCTTCGGAAAGTTTAGTTTGTCTAGTTTCTCAGTATAAGTTTTCTTGAGTTACAAAACATTTATTTTGATAGATATCCCACTCCCATCCCACTAAGCGACCAAAAAGCTCTTAAAGGAAAAAATCCTAAGCTTTCTTATGAAAAAAAAAAAAAAAAAATGCCGTTTTTGGAAAAAAGGCAAAAAATTCTTTAATTTAGCAAAAAAAAGTCTAAAATTTTTTTTTTTTAAAGTATTTTTTTCCGAAATATTGAAGAAATAGGTATCTAAACTCTTTGGGAGAAAATTTTCTAGGAACAATAGGTAATAAGTTACATGGATGAGAAAGAACACCTGTTTGGCCAAAATGTCAAATTTTGATCCCCTCTAACTCAGAGAGATCTGGACCGATCTTCTTGAAAAATTGTGTCTAAACTAATATCCAATAGGACTAACCTTGGTGCAAATTTCATCCCGGAAGACATCGGAAGACATCGGTTTCAAAAGTTGGTGCACTTGACATGAAATCCCCCATATAGATATTGCAACAAATAATACATAGGTTATAGAGATATTAAATAGTTTTTATATTATTTTTAATGATTTTTAAAGGAAAATGGGAGGAAAAAACCTTTATATGATTTAATAAATTCAAATACTATCTGAAAAATATTTATGTGCTTATAGGAGGTTTATTTGAAATAATAGACCTCTATAAGCATATAATTTTCAATTTGGTGATTTCTTTTTAATTTTACGTTATTTCTCTACATTCTCTTATCAGTGGGTAAGAGGAATTTTCAATTTTGGTAAAGTAATTGTTATTAATCCTTGTTATGAAATCGATAATTTTTTCATAACCTGTTTCTTCATGAAGAAGATTTGTAGGATACCTCCAGGGCTTTTTATTTATCATTTTAAGACATTTGTTTTGTATAATTTGTAAGCGTTTTAGGTGGCAGTTGGCAGCGTCACTCCAAATAGGACACGCGTATGTTAATATCGGCCTTATAACACTTTTGAAGAGTAGATTTTTGTTTTTGGGGTTTAGAAATGACCTTCTGTTTAGTAGTGGCCATAATGCTTTAAATGATTTTATAGCTTTTTGACACGTAGCCATAATATGTTGTTTAAATGTAAGCTTTTTGTCCAAGACAACTCCGAGATATTTGACCTTGTTGAGTACATTTATGGTATTATTTCCAATAAGAAGATGACGTCTTGGCAGTCTTTTGGGAGATTTGTTGAATGGAAAAATTATTGCTTGGGTCTTGTTTGGATTAATTTTGATTTTCCATTTGTGAAAATATTTACTGCAATTTACAAGTCCCTTTTCCATTTTCTTCAGGAGTGCACTTGTAAGTTTGTTTGAAGAAATTAACGCAGTATCATCTGCGTAATAAGTAATTTTCATATATTTCGGGACTTTAAAATCGGATGTATATATCGAGTAAAGCAATGGCGACAAGACAGATCCTTGAGGTAACCCTGTGGTAATGGTTTTTGGAGATGATGTTTCATTATTAATCGCAACTTTAAAGTTTCTGCCGTGAATGAAATCTGAAATAAGTTTGCATAAATATTTTGGTATATTTGCATCAAGAAGTTTAAATACTAAGCCATTATGCCAAACGGTGTCAAACGCTTTTTCAATATCTTACAATATTAGACCCTTTGAACGTTTATTGTTTTTATTTGTGATTATTTGATTTTTGATTCTGTTTATTTGGTGCGTAATGCTATGCCCTTTTTTAAATCCAAATTTTTCTTTGGCAACAATAGAATTGGTCGTTACAAATTCACTAAGACGAGAATGTATTATTGTTTCAAATATTTTACCTGAGTTACTTAATAGACTAATAGGTCTGTAGCTGTTTGGGTTATTTTTTGGCTTACTAGGTTTGTTTATGGCTATAACCTTAGCATTTTTGAAATGGTTTGGGAAATAGTTGAGTTTGATGCAGCTGGTAAATATTATAACCAGTAATTTTAGAGCTTTGAGTGGTAGTTTCTTTAAGAGCAGGTTGGGAACATTGTCAAAACCAGGGGATTTTGAGGGTTTTATTAATGAGACAATATTCATTACTTCTTCAAGAGATGTATAAATTGCAGATTCAGAACTGGGGTTTTCCTTTTTAAAATTATCTACTGTTGTATTTATTAGTGTATCTGCCGAGTGGTTATAGTTCGAAGTGAGGTTATTTGCTTGGACAAATGTATTTGCCAGGACTTCAGCCTTGTCCTTATCAGATGTTATTTTTGTATTTCCAACTTTAAAGTGAGCGATTGGATTTTATCCTTTTCCTCGCAAGTTCCTGCTTATTTTCCAAAATGATTTATCACCTGGTTTTAAATTGGATAGTAATTGAGACCATTTCTTATTGCGCTCCGAATTAATACTTTTATAAATCATGTTACTTAGAAACTTAGTACATTGATTATAAAAAGTTTGCTCGGCTATATTTGAAGATCGTTGGCTTTTTCTTTTAAAGCTTCTTCTTAGTTTAATATATTTCACAGTACTTTCTGGTAATGTGTAATTATTTTGTTGAGTTATTTTAGGTGTGGACACATCCCTTGCTTCGAAAACTACATTTATAAATTTTTGGATTTCCTGATCAATAACTTCCTTGGTATTGTATATATCAGAATATAACGTGATTTTATTGTCTAAAAAATTCATAAAAATGTTCCATTTGGTTACACTATAATCATAATAATTGAGGTCAACCTGCAAGGCCGTTGATCTTTTAAGTGTACATATAATGGGGCGATGGTCTGATGGTATTTCGTAATCCATTGTTTTTACGTCTATATCTAAAGCGGAATTGCTTAAAATAATATCGGCTGTGGATGCTTCGCGATTGTGTTGATGGGGGAATAGGGTTCGACTATTAGGGTAGTGAATGAAAATATTGCTTGATTGCTGTAGGTTGTTGAGTGCAATTCCTGCAGTATTATTTGAACGGCAATTCCAAGAACAATGTTTGGCATTTAGGTCACCAAAAACTATATATTCTTTGGTGGAAGGTGTTAAGTTCAAGATATCAGCACAGAAGTTATGAGTATATCTTTTGTTGAATATAACGAAGATACAACAATAGGTCTATTATTTATAATAACTTCAATTGAGATGTTTTCGATTGATGATGTGTTTGATATAAAGAGGTTTTTATGAGCGACAGATTTATGAATTAACAGAGCTACTCCTCCTCCTCTTGCATCTGTTCTGTCACTTCTATATAAATAATAATTTTTAAAATAGGGTCTATGATTTTCTGAAAAAAATGTTTCATTCAAAGACGCTATTTCAATATTTTCTCGTTCAATTAGTATCTCAAATTGTTTTAATTTAGAAAAGTTTGAAACGCCATTAGCATTCAAGTGAAGCATTTTGAATTCGTTTAAATTATTAGTATAATCCATGGGCGTATTTTACCATTGACATTACAACTTTGATTTGTTGTACTTTTGAAGTGCACCTATGCAAATCATCCATAGCTGTAGTGAAAATATCAAAAAGCTCATCAATGCTAAATAAATCGTTGTTTGTTTTCAGCTGGTTAGCATATGTAGCTTTGCTGTTATTACTGATGTTATTGTTACAATTTGTGTTGTTGTTTCTTAGGGAAATCTCCCACATTAAATTGAAATGAGTAATTTTGTTGTTGTCTGCTTTTATTCGGACTTTTAGAAGTAACTCTTTTTCTAGTTTCCAAATAGAGAGAACGTAACGGACAGTTGATATCGTTTGCAGAGTGATCAGTTCTCTCTTTTCCTTGTTTTTTGCAATTAAAGCATGTAAAAACAGCTGGTGTTTTTTCATTTGTGTTAAACGGACACACACTTGTATGATGTTGTTCTGCACATATCATACAGGCAGCACTACGATGACAATGTTCACCGCCATGGCCATACATTAAGCAGTTCCAGCATTGAGTTGGTTTATTTCTGGATCTAGATTTGTATTTTTTCCAGGAAATTATTATATTTGAAATTGTTCTTACGTTTCTTAAGGCAGTTGGGTTATTTCAGCTACAGAAGAAGGGGATTGGTTGTAGTTTTTTAGCTCTGCGGTGATGTCCTCAGTTTTTATGCGGGGTAAACCGTGTAAAAAAGTGGTGTATAACCTATTATCTTTGGAGCCATAAGAGTGAAACTCCAACTTACTCTCTTTAAGAATTTGCTTGTAGCATTCGAACATTTCTTTACTTGGAGCAAAAATTTTAGTACCAATTGAAGTACGTTTGAAAATACAATCTTTACCAAGTAGTTTTTGTATTTCTGTAAATGAGGCGTTAGCTTCAACAACAATAGGTGGAGGTTTGTGTTGTTTAACCTCGTTAATATTTGATACAGGAGTTACGTCCATATCATTAAGGCCAGCAAGCAGGCTAAATCTGTTGCTTGAAGTTGACGCGATGTTCGGGTTAAAACCCGGAGGAAGTTTTGTCATCTTCTTGTTGGCAAGGAGCTTTCTTTTTGATGAAGATTTGGCTCCTCGGGCCATCGCTAGATTTTTTATTCCTGTTTTAAGCTGAATTGACTACCACGTGAGTTCAAATGAGATCAATAATAGGCAATTGCAAAAACAAAAATATACACTTGTTATTAATTTTAAATAGTTGTACTCTAAGCGCTTTAATTATTTACACGACCGTTCGTAAAGAGAATTAGATTCGAACTGATACTAATAATAAAAAAAAAATAAACTAATAAGGTAAAAACTCTTACCTACACTCCCAAAAACAACTAAAGAAATCCCCTGACCCTTAAATTTGGCCTTGACAATCTACACCTGAGAGAGCTCTCTAAAATTGGTACGCGGGAACGGGTTCCAATACACCCGTTTAATAACACAACAAATAAAACTTGGACAAATTTCCTTCAGTGAGTTTTGGGCTCACAAAAAAACATTCACTAAAATAGCACTAATACTAATACAAAAAAAACCTCCTCACAAACATTATTCTTAAACTACATTTACTTCTATTCACAATTTATATTTGTTTAATGCCTTCAATTTCTTTCCTTTTTTTTATATCTTTTCTTTTAAAATAATTTATATATACTTTCAAAACCACTTTAAACTAAATTTTTCGCTTAGTTTTATTTTTTTTTACAAATAAAAAAAACAATATATTGCAATTCCAAATCAAATACAAAATTTAAAACTACACAACTTATTTCACATAAAAAATTATTAAATTGAATTCGGCCGATTTTAATGCACAAGCTAAACTATATAGGAAAATTTTAACTTTATTATTCGAGTGTTGTTGTTTAAGCGCACTTATCATTTATCTTTGCTACATATATATATATATATATATATATATATATATATATATATAACCTTTCTTCACTTTTCCATCCTTAATTCACCCAAAAATTATATTTTTATCGTTGTATTTCACGTTTCAAACTCTCTTCTTGTTAAAATGGTAACTGGGAAGGACTCACCAAATATTATACAGCCTTTGGATTATCCTTATACGGCTCACTTCTGCTGTCCAAAAAAAAAATTTGCACAAAATTAAAGTTGATGTAATCATTTGCTGCTTCCAAGTCTGCTCTTGGCTATCCCCAAACGGTTGGACCACAACCAGCCGATCACAGGTGGACTTTGCCTTCCTGGTATTTCGGCTCTTTCCAAGTTGTAGTCCTTCAGCAATATAGTTGTAGTCCTTCAGCAAGTCTCCAACAAACCTGGTGAGTCCTTCCCCTTAGAATAAAATATTCACATTGAATAAAATTGAAGGGACAATTCAACTTTTATGAGTACATACTTATGTATGTCTGGTTAGGTTAGAAATTGTTCAGCGAAATATGTACATACTAATGTATGATTGAGGTGCACCTAATTTGGAATTAGTAAAGGAAATTGGGATTGGTTTGGGATGTGTAATAACTTACATATTTTATTTAAATTCAGCTTTTGACAAAAAAAATCCAATATATGTTTGTAAATAATGTTTCCAATATGGTAGAGACCACCTTCTATCTTCGGTTTGAGTGCTGTAGTTTGAGTGTGTCGTCGTTGAGAGCTAGACGGATAATAATAAAAAAAAAAAAACGTACGAGTCATCTTCACAGGTGGCTCCGTTGCAAAAGCAAAAAAATGGCGCTCAAAACGAGGATAGAAAGTGTCATATATAAAATATAAAAATTGGGGTTAATCTGTTACAATTCATGTTATGATAATACTGTATAATGGCTGTTGCCAAATTCAAATAGTGACAAAAAATGGTAATGATATTTTAAGTGTTACAAAGTGTTACATTAATAAGAATATTAGTAATAATAATATTTTACAAATTTATAAATTCATTGGAACAATTGAAGACAAAGAAATTGGCAGAGTGGTGAACAATCGTGAACATCCTGCCGCCCTTGGCTTAGTAGCCAATAGAAATCCACTAAAGGTTCTTTTCAAGCATGGTAAGTGCGCGTAAGGCTTTACGCATTATGCATCGAGTGTTGTTTGGTGTAGTACTAACCTCACGATGATTTTGTGGCATTTGGCGCCTGTAGGGTTGGGCACTTCTATCTACTCGTGACTGTCTTTGTGGCAAATTACGTTGTTGATTCCCTTGTGGCTGTGAAAGTCGTTGTTGAATTGAACTACGTCGGGGCAGTTCAGCTGGTTGTCGACGATTTGGTTGTTGGTGCAAACATGTTCGCTGCCCGATATGCAACAGTGTGTGATGCGCCCACCCACATAACTGACAAACGTCCGCCGAGATACAGTCGTTACTTCGGTGCGATCGTGCCAAACAATTCGTACAGTAACCGTGCTGGCGTACCACTCGACGGCGACCTTCAATGCTCATTGTTAAAAATTGTTTGCAATACCGCAGTGAGTGGTAGCGTCTGCAAATGAGGCATTGATGAATTGCCGGGTTTCTTGGGGCCCTGTGGAAAAAAGACTATTAATATGGGGGGGAAAAAAAAAGTAAATTTGTGAAAAAATTATAAAAGTTGTGTATTGTGTAGTGTAAGTGTGGAAGGAGAGACATGTGTGTTATTAATTTTGGGATGGGTCAATGGGAAGAATGCAAAGTTTTACAATAGCTCTAGTGACAATTCCAGTTTGAGTCCTAATGTCTGCCACGCGTACTAAGCCATCGGTTCCAGGATAAATTTGAACAATTCGGCCTAATCTCCATTCACAGGGAGGGAGGAGATCATCTTTAATAACAACGAGCTGGCCTACTTTTACATTTTCCTCTTGATGTTGCCATTTGTATCTTCGTTGCAGCTCTTTTAGATATTCATCTTTCCATCTTTGAGCGAATTGGTGTTGAATATATTTAAGTTTTTCCCAACGATTTCTTAGTGACATTGAGTCCACGCACACTTCTGGTATAGAAATCAAAGGGGTGCCACGTATGAAATGACCAGGAGTGAGAGCCAGTAGTTCATGTGGGTCATCTGTCATGGGAGAAAGTGGACGAGAGCTTAAGACAGATTCTATTCTAGTTAAAAGAGTGGTGAACTCCTCGAAAGTGAACTTTTGGTTTTGGGCAACCTTTTTAAAATGCATTTTAAATGACTTCACGCCTGCTTCTCATAATCCGCCCATGCGTGGAGCGTTTGGAGGAATAAACGACCACTTAAACCCATGAGAGGAGTATTTGACTGCGATGTCTGTTGAAATGGTTTTGAGGCACTCTTCATACTCTTTTCTGAGCGAGCTTTCCGCACCAACGAAATTGGTTCCGTTATCAGACATCACCTTATTAGGCAGTCCTCGTCGACTCACAAGTCGAGTGAATGCGGCCAGGAACGATCCAGAAGTCAGATCTGAACAGAGCTCGAGATGCAAAGCTTTGGTGCTGAAGCACACAAAAACGCAAACATAACTTTTGTGAAAAGGGGCATTTCGAAGAATGGAAGTTTTTGTGGAAAATGGTCCAGCGAAGTCCAATCCAGTTACAGCAAAAGGAGGAGAAAAGGTGCATCTTTCCAACGGGAGGGCGGCCATCATTTGGGTTCTAACGCTTTTTTTGTAAATTATGCATGTTTTACAATTCCTAATACAGTATTTGATGCCTGGTCTAAGGCGTGAAATGTAATATTCACTTCTAATAGTTCTAAGCATCAAGTTAATCTCTGCATGCATTAGGAGATTATGCATGAAAGATATATAGAGCTTGCAATATGTTGAACTGACGGGAAGTATTATCGGGTGGCGTTCATTGAAAGGCAGATCAGAATTCGAGATTCGCCCGTTAGCTCTGATTATGTTATTTTCATCAACAAAGGGATTGAGAGTGTAAAGAGAACTCTTTTTGTTGACTACTTTGGAAACTTTAAGTGACAATTGTTCTCTATAGTAATATTTATTTTATTTGAGAGTAATTAAAAGATTTTTAGTAATGAGAAATTCTTTTTTATTAATTGGGGTTGCATGTTTCGTCCATAATACTATAGATTCGTCACCAGGGATCTTTTTGGGATAACTGAGAAGTTCCTGGTTAATACGAGACCTTTCATCTTGTTTATAAATCTAAAGGAATAAGATAACAATCTAATTGCTTTATCCCATTTTGAAAAATCATTTAAAATATCGTATTCTTTATGATCATCTTTCTCGGGATTTGTGGTCAGGAAGAAAGCATCTACCCTTTTCTTTTCGGGGGGATCTTGTACTGCTATTATGGACTTTGGCCATTCTTGGGGGGAGTTTTGTAGCCAATTGGGACCTTTCCACCATAGCGAACTAGCTAAAAGATCTTGAGTAGTGCACCCACGAGATCCAAGATCAAAAGGATTATCAGCTGAGCGGACATGGCGCCAAGAAATGTTGCCCACGTTTCGTATTATTTGAGCCGTTCGGTTCGCGACAAAGGTTTTCCAGGAAATCGGCGGCTTTTCAAGCCAACCCAGCACAATTGTGGAGTCACACCAGAGATAGACTTCGTAGTTGTAAATTGGCAATGTTGAAATAATTTGTTTGACCAATTTTGACAATAATACAGCCCCACAGAGCTCTAAACGGGGCAAGCTAACGGGGTCTAGAGGTGCTACTCTGCTCTTAGAGACAAGCAGATGTGTATCAACAGATTCTCCATTTTCTATTCGAAGATAGATGTTTGCGCAATAAGCCTTTTCAGACGCGTCACAAAATCCGTGGATGTGGGTAACCTTGGTAGGGATAAAGTTGACCCAACGTGGGATTTTAAGTTGAGAAATCAGGTGGAGATCTTCAACAAACTGTGTCCATTTTAAGAGGGTAGATGGTTTAACACATTCATCCCAACCAGTGCCCTCTAGCCACAGCTGCTGAAGCAAAATTTTGGCTTGAATTACAATGGGGCATATCCAGCCAGCTGGGTCGAATAGTTTTGAAACCGAGGAAAGTATCTGTCGTTTTGTAACCGAGCTTACAATGTGTAGGGGTTGCACTGTATATGAAAAACAATCCGCCATTGCATTCCATTGAATTCCTAGGGTTTTTGTTGCACTGCTGTCATAAAACTTGAGAAAATCGGAATCTAAATTATGTTCCCTAGGTACTGATTCGAGTATTTTCTGATTTTCGAAGTGATCTTTTTGAGGGGGAAGCCTGCGGATTTGAGGACAGTAATGACTTGAGATAAAGAATCAAGAGAAGATTGTATATCATGAGATCCGGATAATATATCGTCCACATATGTTTCTTTTGTTAGAATATGCGATGCTTGAGGATATTTATCCTTGGAGTCACTAGCCAATTTATTTAGGGTTCTAATTGCCAAATATGGGGCACAATTCACTCCAAAGGTGACCGTTTTTAAAGCGAAATCCTGGAGAGGGCCATTTGGGGTTTGACGAAAGAGAATTCGTTGGAAATGCATGTCCTCTTTATCGACTAAAATTTGGCGGTACATTTTTTCAATGTCGCCATTGAACACATATCTATAGAGTCGCCAATTCAGAATCATTGTCATTAAATCAGTTTGAAGCGTGGGACCAACGTGTAATACATCATTGAGGGAATTTCCTGAGGTTGTCTTTTTAGAGGCATTAAATACAACCCCGACCTTGGTACTATGACTTTCAGGCTTAATAACCGCGTGATGTGGTAGATAAAACGATTTATAGCCTTCACTGGAGAAATTCTCAATACAAGATATGGGGACCATATGATTAAGTGTGAGATATTCTTTGAGAACTTCACTATATTTGCCTGCTAGATCTGGCTTATTTTTAAGGGATTGTTCCATGCGAAGGTATTGGCCTATAGCTGCAGATCGTGAGGACCCAAGGTTGATATCTTGTGGAAATTGTTGTTTAAAAGGAAGTTTTACAACATATCGGCCTTCTGAATTACGACATGTTGTCTTTTCGTATAAGGATTCACAAAAAGCATCTTCCTTTGAGAAAGGATTATTACTTGGCACTTCTTCAATGTTCCAAAATAATTTTAATTGTTCGGTAAGAGGATCTTCTTGTATTTCTGTCGTTTTAATAGAATATGAACTTACCACTTAACTTTCGATTGGTCCACTTAAGACCCAACCGAATATGGTGGATTGCGCAATGAGAGAATTGCATACATGTTTGACTCCATTTAGCAATATGTTGGGAATAAAATTGCTACCAATTAACAAGTCAACTTGGCTAGAAACCTGGAATTGTGGATCAGCTAACTCGAGTTCTTTAATATCTTTATGGGGAATATCAGACTTAGATATAGAGAAATTAGGCAGCATGCGACCTATTTTGGGTACAACTATTGCCTGAATATCAACATATTGATTATATTGTTTGGAATATAAAGTAAGTGAGCAAAGAGAATTTGAGTTTCCAACGATGTGACCACCTATACCGCGAATTTGAAAACTTTTCGTCTCAGTTGGGAGCATAAGTCGCTGTTGAAATTTTCTAGATATAAATGTTTTCTCAGACCCTTGATCTAAAAAGGCTCGAGCGTTGAAATTCTCTCCTTTATGGGAAATTTGTACCAAAGCTGTTGGGAGCAATGTATGTTTATTGCCGTTTATGTTGACACTCGAAGCGAAATGGGTTGAAGCTTGGGTAAAAGGCCTCGTGAGAGCCTGCTTCGAAGTACTCGGTCCATCATTATAAGTGTGAGATGGATTTATTTCCCCTGCGGGAGAAGGGTTGGCTTTGAAGAAATGCAAAAGTGTATGGTGATTCTTTTTGCAATGTGAGCAAGTGAATTTTCTTGTACAGCTTTTCCGCAGATGTGTGTAAGAAAGACAGTTCAGGCAAATTTTGTTCTTCGAAACGAAGTCATATCTGGATTGGGGATTTAAGTCTTTGAATTTGGGACAAAGTTTTAGCGAATGATTAGCATTACAAACTTTACAGGGGAACTGGGAATTGCTCTCTGTATTAAATGTGTTAATCTCAACCTCTGGCTTTTTCCGAGAAGAAGATTTAACACCTTGAATGCTATTTAACCGCTCGACCACTTCATAACGGTTTGATAGGAATGAGTCCATTTCTTCCCATTTAGGAAGATCTTTATGGGACTTGAGAGATTGTTCCCATAGAGATAATGTGGAAGCTTGGTGGAGCACAAATATACTATAATGGGATCCCAGTCTACTGTGGAAATATTCTGGGCTTTTAGAGCTGATAAACAGTCAATTATGGTGGTCTGCATTTCCTGTAGGGATTCGCTGCTTTCTGATCTAATTTGACGGAGATTGAGAAGAATTTTTAGTTGGTTATCAACTAGAATACGTTTATTTTCATAACGGCATCTTAAAGCTTCCCATGCTAAAGCAAAGTTTTCGCCACAAAGCTTACCTTTTTTAATAATCCCTCCCGCTTGACCACGAACTTCTAAGGTGAGGAGAGGAGAGTTTTGGGTGGTCTATGTACACCGCGGTAAACATATCGCGGAAGGAGGGCCATTCTTCGTAGCCGCCGTAGAAACTTTCTGTGTCACAAGGAGGGACCTTGATGGAACAAAAATCATTATTAGAGGGATTAACTGAGAGATCAAAATCATTGGGAGCTATAGGCACTAATAGAGATTTTTTCAAGTCTAAGATTTTTGCTTCGCATTTGTGAAATGATTTTGTGCAGGCGCTGAATTTGCCTCTAGCTGCCTCTAAAAATCCTTTTTCACACATATCATCCGAAAGTGTGCAGAGAGATCTATAACTTTTTTGAAGATTTGCCCATCGATCGTTAAGATCTTGAAGATTGACTTCGAGCATGGTGTCTGTGAGCTCTTCAATGGGAATATTATCAAAATCAGCACCGAATGTGATCAAATCATCTGAATTAAAAATAAATTCGTCAGCCATTATAAGATTTGTTTTAAAAACGTGAAATACTGAAGCCCAACACGGGAATGGGTATTTGATAAAATATACTTGCAAGTATTTTAACTAGTTCTGTTATTTTTAGTGATATACACTATTAAAATCAGTGGTTTTGAGTATTCAAATTTTCAATTATTTTGTGACTTAAATTGTCTTTATTTGAATAAGAACTGTTTAGCTTGATCAGAATTTGAAATTGATGGCTTTGTACGAGACGCTTCACGACAGTAAAATAAGTTTCGAGATTTATTTATTTACGAGATCAGTTTTAACTCTGTATTTTAAATAGTCATGAAATTGCTACAATCTCAATTTCCAATACGATTATTTATATAATTAAATCGTTTTTGGTTTTCCCGTATTTAACATGCTGATTTAGAATTCGGAATATGGGACAAAAATGTGGCAACTCAGTTTTATTTTTCCAAAACCAGTGTATATTTGACACTTCTAAATCACTTAATATTTGTTATTATTAAATGCTATTTATTTGCTATTTATTTCTTACTTATCTATTTATGTAATGAAAGACATAAAACGCTTAAATAGTTGTATAGTTAGCATCAATGCTATTCAATTAAATGTTTACATAACTTGCATTTGATACCAAAATCTTATTTGAAGATCTTTTATTTATGAAATCTATATTTTCCCAAGAGTGAGTTAAATAATAATACAAAACAAATGGAAATATTCCAATAGGAATATTTTTGGTTATAATCGATCGATCGACGATGTCAATGTGTAGTGATCCAATTGGAATAAATACATTTTTTCCGTATATATCTATATTCGTATGTTACTTAGAAATTTAGCAAAGAGAAAAAAAGGAGAACAACCAAAATTTTAATCAACTATGATTATTATTTTAAGTTTCGTTTTATGAGTTTTGATAGAGTATTTCTTTGTGAAAATGTATTGTGAATGTGGGTTTAAATATAATTTCTAGGACTTACGATTGCGTTGAATATATGGATACTTATGAAGAAACGTGGTACTAATCGGCATCCTGAGGATGTCGTCTGCTGGGTTTTTGTTCAGTGTTTTGCAGAGGTTATGTTTTTGATGAAAAGAAATTTTGTTATTGCTGATTGGTAGCTAATGTTTGTTGACGCTGCTTGCGGTTGATGATTTTTGTTGAAATATCCAAAACAAATATATGGGAATACGTTGTACGATGGCGTATTGAATTTGGGAGCGATGATAGTCCAATTTAACCTTCTTTCCAAATTAATACACTTCACTTTAAAATGAAACCAGTTACGCGTACAAGTTGATTTGAAGGCTTTAGACTTTTGTTGATTCCGACAATTCTAACTGGTAGACCAAATGTTTGATGCATATGAAGTCTTGTTTAAGTGACCATCCAATAGGTGCTAGTCAGTTTTGAACTGAAATTTTCAGTCAATGTTTGTTGTTGTTGTGTTGGCAATTTGGACAAATTTGTAATCCAACGATTGCAGGATTTCTTTGAAGAGACGTATCTTTTCGAGTTTGCCCCAAAGATTGAATTTGGCAATATGAATTATTGCAAGATCTGGTTAAATTTTTATCGTAGTATTTAATTTGTAATTGCTGTTGTTGTCAATGATAATATATTGGAGATGTTGACAGTTTACCACAATGATTTGATGCTATTATTGTGTTATTATGCTGTCACAATAATGAATTTGTATTTAATGTTGTTGCAGGCAGTACTTGTAAAATGTTAATATTTTCCTGCAAATGACGCTGATATTGCCGTTGACGATGTAGACCTTTATATGGGGTTATGTAAGTTTTTGTCGAAAGTATTCAACACAGACAACTGCTATCCGTTTTTGCACCGAACTTTTGAATCAATTTTATTTTATTTTAACAAATAAGTTTTAGTTAGGTATTTGCTGACAAATTTAAAAAACAAGTAATCGAAATTGTTAAAAGAAACACACTTTGCGAAGGCACACTTTTTCTATATTTTTCCTCGCACTAACCTAATGTAGGAAAGAAAAGCACATTTTGTTAAATTTTTGATTCAATTTTCTTTTGCTACTTTACGATGTTTTTTTTTATTTTTTAAAATTTTATTTGCTTAAAATTCAAAATCACTCGGTAAATTTTTTGTTGAAATATATTTTCTTTTATTTGAAACTTGGAAAAAATCACGCTACTTTTTATTTAAGTTTACCTTCTATTGCCTGTTCTGTGTGTAAGTGACAACTTGCAAGAAAAAGAAGAAAAAAATGCATTAACACGAAGACAGAGTTGTTACATAACAGTGCTGGGAAGTGCTGTTAATAATAACGTTCACAATTGGGAATTAGGTAAGTATTAGTATAATTAATTTTTAATTCGATTATATCTTTAATATTTTTATTCCAAAAATTTTGATTTTACTTTTTAGTTGTAGAGTGTATCCATGTACGCCGGATTCAAGGAGGGACGAAGGACCATGAATAAAATTGAAGGGACAATTCAACTTTTATGAGTACATACTTATGCATGTCTGGTTAGGTTAGAAATTGTTCAGCGAAATATGTACATACTAATGTATGATTGAGGTGCACCTAATTTGGAATTAGTAAAGGAGATTGGGATTGGTTTGGGATGTGTAATAACTTACATATTTTATTTAAATTCAGCTTTTGACAAAAAAAAATCCAATATAAGTTTGTAAATTATGTTTCCAATATGGTAGAGACCTCCTTCTATCTTCGGTTTGAGTGCTGTAGTTTGAGTGTGTCGTCGTTGAGAGCTAGACGGATAATAAATAAAAAAAAAAAAACGTACGAGTCATCTTCACAGGTGGCTCCGTTGCAAAAGCAAAAAAATGGCGCTCAAAACGAGGATAGAAAGGAGAAGCCAATAAGTGTCATACATAAAATATAAAAATTGGGGTTAATCTGTTACAATTCATGTTATGATAATACTGAATAATGACTGTTGCCAAATTCAAATAGTGACAAAAATATTGATATTTGTTATTTCTGCATTTGCAAATATTGTACGCTATGGGTATTATACAGCACACTACGAAAGTCGTGTTACGCTACACCTTCCTTTTTTATAAGAATGTTCACATAACATTTTTGTTCTATGGACATTCTTTTATTAATTGTACTGTTGGTTTTTTTTTTTTTTTTTGTGGTTGTATCAAGTGCAAGTTTCACATTTTACAATAAATTTATTTTATTTTATTTACAAATATAGATTTAAAGAAAAGAATGCATATTGTTTATTTAATATTGTACAGGGTGCGGCTAAAGTAACTATATGATTTGATTCCAAGCGCAATACGAAGTCCTCAGGATTTAGTTTTTGGACTACTTGGATTTTGTAAGGGAAGAGGTGCAAATCGTGTTTTAAAATTCGCCGAAGAGTGCGGTCAGAAAGCTGCAACTGGGAAGATCGTCTTCTCGTTGATGTCTGCGGATTTTCTTCGACGCTCTGTCGCACAGCATCAATATTTTCGGCCAATCTGCCAGTTCGAGGTCTGCCCGTACGTCTTGAATCTCCGACAGTCCCAGATTCAGCAAAATTATTCACCAACGAACGAATGGTTGGACCCGTTGGAGCAGTTCTTACACCATAAAATCTTCTGTATGCACGTTGAGTATTAATTATCGAACGATGATTTTCAATGAATAGAAAAACAATCTTAGTTCTTTGCGCAATTGTATAGCGTTCCATTTTTAAATATTCTCCCAAGTTTAATTTCTGAAATAGGAAAAAAGAAAAAGTTAAATACTCGCAAGCATAGAAGTTACAATTGTTTTACATCATATAGTAACTATAGCCGCACCCTGTATAACTTAAGTCTATTCTTATGAACTATTTGTTCTTTATTTGTTTTCTTATCAACTATGGTTACATTATTTTTGAAATCTATTTTCTTAATTTTATATGGCCCTTTATATGCCATCTCTAACTTATGTCCTGCATCATTTCTTACTAAGACTAAATCTCCTATTTTAAAATTGTAATCTAATTTTGTTTTATCATAATTAATTTTTTGTTTTATTTTATTTATATCTAATAGTTTTTTAACTCTATCTATTGCTACTTCTAATCTAAATTTGATTTCCTTAGCATAATTATCTATATTATAAAGTGGTGCAACTCTATCTACTTCACTAAATTGTCTAAAATTGTTTGGAATTTTTCCAAAAATAAGTTCATAAGGGCAATAATCATGTACTGTAGATGGTGTAGTGTTAAAACAGTACGTGAAATATTTGAGCCATTCATCCCAGTCGTCTTTATCTACTGATATGTAGTTTCATACGTATTCGTTAAAAGTCCGGTGACTTCTTTCTATCGTACCTAGTGTCTGGTGATGATGTGCTGTCGATGTGCGTTTATCTACCTTTAATAGGTTGCAAAGCTCTGTCAGTATAGAGTTCTTGTATTCTGTGCCCATATCCGAAATGAACGTCTTCATTGGACCGTGTATAAGCACAAAATTTTCAAATATCGCTTTTGCGATCGTCTTAGCTGATTTATCTTTTATTGGTATTGTTACCAAGTATTTAGTTAAGTCACATATCATTGTGACTGCATATTCATTTCCATAAATTGACTTTGGAAATGGTCCAATTGTATCTACGTACACCGTATCAAAAGCCCTATTTGGTGTCTCCGTTATTGTCATTGGACTTTTTATATATTTCTCCGTTTTAGCCAATTGACATTTATGGCATGTTTTCACATATTTGGCAATGTCTTTTGTCATATTTTTCCAGTAATAGTATCTCCTGATCTTCTCAGTGGTTCTATATATCCCACAATGTCCTCCTTCTATAGGATCATCATGGTATTTCAGCATTATCTCACGTATTGCCTTTGCATTCGTGTTATCAATTTTAGTTACTTCGTTTAATAGCGCTATTCTGATTTTATTCAGTGTTTTATTGCCCATATTCTCAAATTCACTTATCGAGACAAATTCGAAAATCTTCTCATGTGGTGAAATTTGAATCTTATTAATATTTAGTTTACAGGCTATTCGTTCTAGCCTAGGGAAAAATTGTCCTAAGTCAATATTCCCTTTAGTAAACAAATCATCTATTCTTATGCTAGCATATATGGATTTTTCCCTTTTTGATGTAATATCTGTTGGGTAAAATCTTTAATTTATAATATCTTTTGACGTCTATATTATTCAATGGTATATATACCTTGGGCTTATTATTATTATTGATATTTTGCTGATTTACTACTGGTTTACTAATTTTCTCTTCCTTAGTCATCGATCTTGTCGTGACCCTTAAAACGGATGAAATATTGTCGTTAATATCCTTTAAGTCATTTATTGTAATGCGCGACAGTGCGTCGGCAACATAATTATCTTTTCCCCTGAGATATTCTACTGTGAAATCATATTCCTCCAGATCAAGTCTCATTCTCGTTAGCTTAGAACTTGGATTTTTCATGGAGAACATGTATGAAAGTGGTCTATGGTCTGTTCGGACCAAAAAATGTTTTCCATATATATATGGTCTGAAATATGTGACAGCCCAGTGTATGGCAGTTAATTCCTGTTCAATGGTCGATTTGTTGCTTTCGCCTTTAGTGAAAGTTTTAGATGCATAGGCCACAGGTAGGTGTCTACCTTCATGTTCCTGTGTTAAAACTGCACCGCAAGCATGCTTACTCGCATCTGTTGTTATGCAAAATTCCTTCGTAAAGTCTGGGTACTGAAGCAATGTTGGGCTCATTAATGCCTTCTTTAAGTATTTAAACGCGCACTCACAATCTTTTGTCCACTGAAATGGTACTCCCTTTTTGGATAGCCTTGTAAGGTGTCTGGAATATTCAGAGAAGTTTCTAATAAATCGTCGGTAATAGTTGCAAAACGCGACAAACCTTCGTGCGCTATCGGCGTCCGTAGGCGTCGGGTAATTTTCTATCACCGAATATTTACTATCATCCGGTAATATTCCCCTATCAGTACATTTGTGGCCAAGGTAGGTTACCTCTCTCACAAAGAATGAACATTTTTGGGGGTGTAGTTTAAGATTGTGTTTACGGCAAAGATCGAATACATCCTTCAAATTTGAAAGCATATGTTTTTCAGAACATCCCAATACAACCAAGTCATCCATATATAGGAATGCTTGATTCGGCTTCAGACCACTGAAGGCTAATGTCATCATTCTTTGGAATGAATTCGGTGCTATTTTTAAGCCATATGGTAGTCTAGTAAATCTGTATGAACCATTGTTTGTTGAAAATGACGTCAAGTCTCTAGAGTTCTTTTCCAAACCAATTTGATGAAACCCGGACATCAAGTCCAAACAAGAAAAATATTTTGCTCTACCTAGATGGTCTAGAATATCGTCTATTCTAGGCAACGGGAATTTATCTGATATTAGTTTTTTATTTATCTGCCTATAATCTATCACCAAGCGCACTCTTTTTTCATCTGTTCCGGGAAGTGATTTCTTTGGTACCAACAGAATTGGGCTATTGTATTCCGAAAATGATGGTTCGATTATCTTGTCATCTATTAGTTTTTCAACCTGTTTGTTTATTTCCTCCTTATGAGATTCTGGTATGCGATAATTTTTAATATACGTTGGTTGATTATCTTTTACTCTCAGTTTTTGTTCATAGAAATTGTTGGTAGTAATTGTTTCAGTCCCTATGCCAAAATATCATTGTATTCTAAACAAAGCTTAGTTAAAATTGTTCTGAACTGTTCAGGAAAGTTTCCCTTCAAAAGGTCCAAAACTTCAGATTTTCTTTGGCTATTTTTATGTGGTTTTTGTTTTACTCTTTCATAGTCAGACATTTTCTCGGTTTTTATGTTATTTTGCCTAATTGTTACTATTTTATATGTGGTATTTAAAAAACGAACCAATGCGTTATTTGATTTTACCAGTGTATTTGGTACAAAGACACCTGGTACGATTTCTTGATTTGGTATTAGTACATCGTCTTCAAGCTCCGGAAACCTGATTTGACGAATCACTTCTGACCTTGGTGGGAGTGTTATTCCATTGAAGCCGTTCGTAAGTGGAATTTCTATTACATGCGACAGATTGGGTGGTCGTAGTACGAGGTAATCATGGTTCCCATTGAAATCTAGTATACATTTATACTTCTTAAAAAAATCCATTCCAAGGATACCGTCGCAAGGTATTGGAAAATTATTTTGCACTACTTGGAAATCATGTGGTATCAAAAAACCTCTAAATTTTAGGTCAATAAATACATTACCTATTGAACGAATTTTACCCTGTCCTATTCCACTCAATGTGGTTGTTCTGTTTCTGTTAATTTGTGTTTGATAAAAATGTTTAGTTTTTATACCGTGTTGTTCGTGTCGTTAATTTTTATATTAACATAAAAACTTAAGCTGAGGTTAAGGTTGTATATGTAGTTGGTATTGTTATTATGATATATCTCAGAGGATTTTAGCAGTTTTCCGAATCATTTCCTTGTGACTCTGCTGCTCTGACGTAATTTCTGTTACGTCTGTGGTTCTGATTTTGTTGAACTCTGTTGTGAATAGGTTTTTGTTGGGGTCTGCCGTTGTTACTGTTATTACTATTATTGCGTGGGTAATTGTACCTTCCACGATATTGTCTGTAGTTATTATTTCGGTTAAACTTCTGCCCGAAATACAATACGGCATTTTGTTGCCCTGTTGCTTCAGTGCAACTGTTTATGAATTTGCCAACGGCCTCATTCATGTTACTGAATTGGCCTGCTTCCATGATAAGTTTAACTTTATCGATGGTGCAATTTTTGGTTAGTGCCTTTACTGCAACCTGTGTTGAATATTTACATGCCAATTCGCATGGCAAACCATCTGATAAATAGGCATTTTCTAATGACTTCGTTAAATTCTCTATTTCACTGCAATAATTATTGGTAGTTTTATTGTTTTGTCGGGTATTCATTATTTTTGCTGTCAATACCTCAACCGACTCGCCCTTTACTGAGTTTTTTAGTTTATGTATTATCTCAGTAATGGTTTGTTCATTACCCATTAAATTTCTTGCACTTCCCTTTAACTTTGTTTTTATTAAAGAGACTGCAATAGATTCGTGGTCACCTTTGATGGATTCTATTAACTGTAACGAGTCTATAAAGGAACGTAAATTTTCAAATTCTATGATCAGCTCTAAAGCTGTGTTCAGAAAGTCAACGACTGTTTGTGTCATTTTTACTTCTGTACTTTCCAAAGAGGATCCAATATTCTCTGAATTTTCAGTTTACACTAAGAATTTTACCTCTTCGTGTAGTGTATCTGGTAATTTTACCTTAACACCCTTCTTAGATGATATAATCAGGATTCTAGTCTTGACATCTAAGAAAAAACTTTCAGCAGCTGTCCTATGTGGTGTCGTTAGTCTGTTATAATATGCATTTAGCAAGACCCTGATTTGTTCTAACTTTTCGCATAAGATTCTAATATGTTTTATTATTGTTTCCTCTTTTGTGCTTCTATCTATATTTAAACATTTATAAGATTTGTCGAACTCCTCTTTGATTAGTCTCACCTTCTGAATTATTTCTTGGCAATCCATGGGAAAATTATTTAAATTTTGTTTAAGTCATTGGCTCTGCTCAAATATTTCTTTTTTAATTTCTTGGTGTTTAAGGCATAAATATGTAATGCAAAATTTAAGCTAATCAGTACGGTTATTATTAGTAAACAACACTCAATGAATTTTAAATCGATTGAGTCTTCTTTTATTTCTACCTCGTTAATAACATTTGCATTGGGATTCTCTATTTTTGATTGTCGACCTCTCATTTTCTTTCGCTATTTATTTTGCATATTTTCCTATTACTTATTTCTATTAAATATTTTTCTGATTGCCTCAATAATCTAACCGAATCTTATATTTCTGACTGCCTCAATAATCTAACCGAATCTTATATCTTGCTAATTATATATCTTCCCTAGTAATTCATTATTTTTATCAATAGCTTATACTATTTATAAAAAAAATTTAAATTTAATTTGTGTTTTTGTTTTTTTTTTTTTTTCTTAAACAGCATAATTACAAAAGTTATTTTTTCTCTTTATATAATTGTATCAAGATTAAATATAAGCTTTTTATACAGAACAAATCAGATTAATTGAACTACATTCCTTTGTGGATTTTTTTTTTTTTTTTAATATTTTTTTTTTAAACAAATTACTGTTTTTCTTTTCTATTTCATTTTTTTTTTTATTTCTCTTACAATTTTTTCCCTCTTACAAATTATTGTGTTTTCTGTTTATTTGTTTTTGTTTATTTGTCAAGAGCGGTTAACGCTTTCTGACCTACGGGTGCATAACGGGATGCTCCACTTTTTTTTTTGTGTAAAACTACGATGAACTACCCGTTCGTTGTTTTATTAGATGATTAATATCATCAATTTTTGTCCAGAGTCTCGTGGCCTGGTCCCAAGGTGGTGGTGTTTCGTTGAGGATTCTTAAGAGAATTGCCTTTTCTCTTCGAAGTCTTGCTACGTAGCCGCCTCTCCTCTTTTTCTTTGTCACCAGGGGTATATTGACGTGTTCTTCCTTCTTTTTCTGCTGGCCCGTCCTTCTTCTATACTCTTCTATGGAGATAGGTTTTGGCCCTTCCGCCATTGATTTTAAGCTCCACTGTCTTTTGGCCAGACAGTATCTTCCTTCAACGCAGCTGATGGATCGTTGTGGCTGATCCACCAGGACAAAATTATTATGTGTTTTTTTTATTTTTTATTATTATTATTTTCTGGATTGCTCAATTTAATAGCATAATCCTTGAATTATATATATTTTCTACAATGCTCATCTAAGGAGCACTGGCAGGATGGCCATATAACAAACAAGATAGTTTTTATAAGATAGTATTTATTTTATTTAGTACTTCAGCTCTATCTAGGAGCTGAGTCTTTTAATGCTAAATTATTAATGATTGATTGATTATAAAATGTTTTTCTTTATATACATATTTTCAACCTATATTAACAACAATGTGTTACCTGCACTTGAGTCAGCATAAACATAAGTATGCCAGCGTAACAACAACATACAATAACAATATACGCAGTCATACAATGTTTTGCAAATGCAGTGGTCAACAATATTGATATTTGTTATTTCTGCATTTGCAAATATTGTACGCTATGCAGTGTGGGTATTATACAGCACACTACGAAAGTCGTGTTACGCTACAGCAATGATATTTTAAGTGTTACAAAGTGTTACATTAATAAGAATATTAGTAATAATAATATTTTACAAATTTATAAATTCATTGGCACAATTGAAGACAAAGAAATTGACAAAGTGGTGAACAATCGTGAACACACATAAATACATATACATAGAAACCCCCAATAAGGCATACAAACAGGTTTCTAACTTACCCTTAGAATACAACATAAAATTGGGAAATCCTTGAACAATATCCTGGTAGGATGTTATTTCACACCAAAAAACTCTGGGACCACAACACTTTATATTTTTATCCTAGCTTTTGCCGTACTTAGTGCGTTTTACTGAAGCCAACGTAGCAATAACTCTAACCAACATTGAGTTTACGTCGCTAAGCTGAGATGCAACTTAAATTAAACCAAGCCCCGCCAATTAAGCTGCTGAATTTTGTACACTATCTTTCTCTCTTCTATAAGGCGTGAACTAGATGATGGTAAGATTAACTTCTTGGTGCTACTCGATCACTCCAAGGCTTTTGACACAGTTAACCATCAAATATTATGTACTAAGCTAAGGTCACATTTTAAATTTTCATCAACATCATCACAACTTGTATCATCTTACCTCACTGACCGCATTCAGTCGGTATGTTTAAACGGCATTGAGTCCAATCCCCTTACACTAACAAGAGGCGTACCTCAGGGATCTGTTCTGGGGCCACTACTTTTTTCTATTTATGCTAATGATTTGCCACAACATTTATCTCACTGCAAGATTCACATGTATGCAGACGATGTACAATTGTATTTAAGTAGTCCAGTTCAATCTATCAGAGAAAACGTTAATAAACTCAATCATGATTTAAACAACATATCTTCCCTACAAGAACAGTGACGGTCATTTGACCGGTGATATGACGGTCACTACTGACTGCAGTTTCGGTCATCGCGTAGACCAAAGTTTCTATCATTTTATTAAGGCCAATATGACAAAAATGACCGAAACTTTTGTGTACATGTGATTTTGCAACTTACTCTCACCTATATAAGTATGTAAACCATAGAATATATATCTGAACTGCTCACTCTACCGCTGTTTAGTAGTCAACGATGATGGCTATATCCATCATCGCTGACCGGTCATACTTGATGGATATATACATCATCATTGGCCGGTCACGCTTGATTATAATGAAACACGACTTATTATTTTTTATTTATTTATTTATTGTATTAAAAATCAAAAATTCAAAAATAGAAATAAACATTAAACATTAAAATATTAAAAACACAACAATATCACCAATTCTGAAACGTGTCGATAACTTTGAGACAATGTTGAATGTTTAAACAACTTTGCTGACTTTTCACTCGAAACATCCCTCAAAGCGGTACGTAACTTAGCAATGAATAAATTGACTAAACTCAATAGAAATTTCCGGTAATGGGCCTTAGTGCAATCAGTAGTTTCTTAAAGAAAACAATATATTATAACACATATATATCAACAATTTATATTAAAGCACACCTTTTGAGTGTTGTGAATTAACAATTTCGGCCAAAACGGATACACTTCATTTGGAAAATTGTTTGTACAGAACGGTGTGTGAGATATTGTGATAATACCTCCATAAATCAATTTGTTCAATATTCTGAGATCTTTATTCTTTTGAAAACTAATTTCATTATGGACGAATTTACGGATACTGCACATTCCTTAATATTCTTCATATTATCAACAATATATTCCAGACACTATATTCCAGAATGGCATAAATTAAAATATTCGAGCCAAATATTAAAACAACTCCCATATCCAAGTTATGGCAACAGACTGAAAGATAGATAAAGGATTAGTGTAAAATTCTGCAAGGAAGATTTACTTTGTTTCTAGCTAGACTTTTTAATAAAATGTCAGTGCATTACCTTAATAAGTTCATTTGGTGATTGCGCATGTATTAACAATATAATTATAGTGACTTCCATGTGCACTGAACTGTAATTACGAATCGATTGAATAAACTGTGTCAGCGTAGTTTCATACATTTGTATTTCTTGTGTATTATCTTCCAACATAAAAAGCCCATCAATAATACCAAATAGATAACCAAATTATTTTCTGGTACAGCATTCACAATCGAAATCCAGAATATAACATATTGTCGCACAATACAATTCTTTATATAAATGCGTTTCCTAAGAGGTATAAAAGCTTCTAGATTGAAAGTTTGTGAAGATTCTACAGCAATATCTTTAAGTAAACAATCCAACAGGAATAGGCCACAAGACGCGATCAAAAAATTAATCGTGAAGGGGTGTAATGGAGGGATGTGCCACCACAATTGAGAATGGCACTAACGAATTCACTGACATATTTTGAAGAGTCCTAAAGAAACAACAAAAATTAACTTGAATTTTTAATTTAATTAATTACTTACCTCTCCTAAACCTAACCTTGTAGCTGCCAAGCCAATTAGAATCCTGGGAGGAGGCAAAGTCATTGGACAACACCTCTATAAGTTTTCGCATTTGGACAGTCATTTTTCGTATTAAATTCTTTAACCAACCTGTGTGCGATATCAGTTGAATCATTTATATAATCAGCTTTTTTTAATATACATGTATAAAGCATTAACTTTATTTATGTGTATATTTTTGTTGATTTTAACAATTTAAGTTAACACTACACAATTATTTTTAATTTTCCGACAGCCAATAATGAATAATACCCGGTAATTCACAAATATTGCTGTTTAACGAAAAAAAAAGAAAAAAAACACAACTCTACAACAGCAAGTAAGTTAAAGTTTTTTTTTTTTTATTGAGTCTTCTTTTCTTTCTTGACAATGTTAGAATGAAATACAAATCGACAGTATAACATACAATTCTTAGAACTATTATTGTCTTGCTCTAATACACAATAAAAGGATAAGCTACTTGCTAAAGATTATTTTTGTTTACATTTTAATAAAATGTTTCTATTACGTAGATAAACAATGCTTGCTCACGGCATTTATTTCTTTTTTTGGCCAACAGAGCGAAAGTCTGTTAAATAACTAAAATAATAAATAAAAACAAAACCAACACTTAAAAATAGGTAACAGAACTGTTAAGCATAAGTATCAAACAGAGTTTACATACATATCACAGGCATGTTCAATGAAAGTCGAATGTTCACAAAATTATAAGTAAACAACAATGTTAAATTATATGAAAATTTCAACGTTATTATCAATTAATATGTGAAATTTTAAATTTTTGAGCTTAAGTATTCTAATTTTAATAGGAAATCAAAAATATACCAAAAGGGGTACATAAATTATCACAGTTCGTTTATATATATAAAAAAAAAGGAACCACAGACTAGCCTCTATGAGAGCCAGGCTGCACCCCCTGATAAAAAGCCGGAAGGGCGTGTAGATCCGTGTAGACTACACCAATAGGAGAGAGGTAAGAACTTGATGACCAGTTTGTATTCATTTCCAGATCCAATATTTCATTCATTAAGACGTTTTCGTGGATGGAAAGTCTGTCCACAATGCGTATCTACAGAGTGGCGTTACGGCTGAGTTCACATAGATGTATTTATTGGGAAATCGTTTTGAATAGGACTTGAAGTTTTTGTTGATACACTTCCTTAGAATCCCCCGCTCTATTGGTGAAATAGAGAACCAGATTGGAGAAGCATATACTATAGTTGACCTTATGGCTACTTTGTACAGCAGTAGCTTAGTATTCTGAGGGAGATATTTACTATTCAGCAAACTGGAAAGCATACCCGAAATTCGCCTGGCTCGGTTCAGAATAGATCTACCATGCTCGTTGAATTTAAATAACTTGTTGAAGTTGACTCCAAGGTATTTGATTTTCGATTTAAATGGAATTTCAACGCCATTAAGAGAAAGTTGCATGAGTTTACTCTGTGGCGCTACATATCTAGCGCATTTTCCGGAGGCATTCCTTATGCATATAGCTTCTGATTTGGCGGCATTTATCTTTATGCCCCACGTTTGATAGAAAACGTTGATTGAACCCAGATGAAAGGCCGCATTATTTAATGCCTGAATTGGTGAATCATCATGGGAGTAAATTATACAGTCGTCTGCATAAAGAATCGCATTTGAGTTATCAGAAATATGTGGAAAATCATGAAGGAACAAGTTGAACAAAAATGGTGCTAGAACACTCCCCTGAGGGACCCCACTTTTTACTACTCCGAAGCTGGAAGATGTGTCATTGATTTGAACGCTGAATTTACGATCAGACAGATAGCTTAAAAACATTTTCACCAAAAATGGATCAGTTCCAAGATCAACTAGCTTGTAGAGGATTCCCATATGCCAGGCCGAATCAAACGCTTTTTCGATATCAAGTGATATAGCAACGGTACATATCCTGCTCCTCAACTTATTGACTATATCACTTTGAAATTTCAAAAGTGCATTTTGTGTTGAGTGAAAGCGTTTAAATCCAAATTGGAAATCCGAGATTGGATTGATCACAAATTCACCCTCAAGTTTCATCTTCAGTATATGCTCAAATATTTTACCAACATTGGATAACATTGATATGGGGCGGAAGTCCTCTATTCTGTTACTATTCTCCTTTTTCTTGAGAGGCAGAATCTTTGCTGATTTCCACATGCTGGGAAAGTAGCAGTTGTTTAGGCAGTTATTAAAAATGATGGTCAGAAATTTAAGGGCGATGTCCGGAAGCTTCTTAATCATAAAATTGGAAATACCATCAAAGCCGAATGATTTTTTGTTGTTAATACTTTTTACTATTGATTTTATAGTTTCAATAGTGGTGAAGTGATATACATCATTACTTTCCATGGAATTAAAAGAGGAATCGAATGAATAAATTTGTTGAGGAGTAACATTGACACATGCGGAGACTCGGTCCTCCAAACCGGTGACAGCTCTTTCAGGCATTTTTTCTGAGTAAATCGACGAATAATAATCACGAAAGAGGTCAGCATTTTCTGCGTCATCAGATATAAGTCTGTTGTTAAGTATTATTTGTTGACAAAATGGTGATTTTTTATTGCCCACTATTTTATACACTTCTTTAAAAGCCGAAGGACCCGGCTTTATGTTTTTCAGCCTTTCATTAAATTTCTTTGCTTGCTCTACGTTAACAAGTTCCTTTATAATAGTCTTTAACAGTTGTATTTGCTTTGATAGAATGTTATACTCAAAGCTGAGTCTATTTCCCGTACGATGGTAAATTTTTTTTAGGTCCTTTTGCCATCTATGCTATATGGAATAAAATTTTTTACATTTTCTGACAGTGGGATCTTATTATTTTTTAACTCAATTTTCTTTGAGTGCATATTATGAATTGTATGGAAATTGGAATTAAACTCATTTATTAAATCATCTATTTCAACATTCTGAAAATTTCTATTTTCTGATGGCATAAAGCTTTGTAAAGAAATTTCCATATACCGCTTAAAATGGCTCCAGTTAGTGGCATTATAGGAAGTATAAAGACGAGGACTTCGCAGGATAAGATCGGACGAATCCATTTGCAATTCAAGCACCACTGGAAAGTGGTCAGAAAACGATGGAAGTGTTGTTGTTTTAAAATTTTGGTCACTGTTGTTTATCAGACTAGCACTAACAAGAAAATGGTCTAAAAATGAAGAGCCATTGGGATAGGATGGTGTACTATCACAAAGACGAAATATCTCCACAGAATGATCTTGAAGCCAATTATACAGTATTCTACCGTTTGAGTTTTCTGCTATATCTCCCCACTCTGCGTGCTTGGCATTTAAGTCCCCGCCTAAAATAAAACCGTCAAAACTACTGGCAGCATTTAAAACTTTATTTAGTCCATCGTACAGATCTGTTATTGGATAGTTACAGGGAATGTAAAGAGACCCAGTCAAAATTTGTTTACGTATATTGTTTGAATTTAATTAAATTTTAATAAAACTACCCAAGAAGCCAAGACCACTAATGTTGAATTGATTGTATGAAATAGTTTCCTTTATGGCAATACCAACTCCAATAGGAGAGTTGTCATATAGAAAGTTGTACCCTTTTAGGTTCACTTTTTTATTTTTTTTTAAATGGCATTCCTGTATGAAACCAAAGTCGATTTTGTTGTAAAGCAATGTGTTATTTAGATCAATTCGTCGGCTTGTGTCTACAAGTGATCTCACGTTGAAAGTCATAAACTTTATGAATTTAGGGATAAGTTTTTTTGACTTTATAGAAAAGGCGCAAAAACTCTGCTTTGGCATCGATGTCAGACATGTTATTGCGGTTAGCAAGAAAATTTTCTATTTCTTGTTCTAGAGTCAGTTCAGGCTCCAAATAGGAACGCGCTAAATTCATAAACTCCTCCACTAACGGGGACCTTTGTTGTGGTGTCTGTTGTGTGTGAAAATGACTGGCATACGACTTACCGGGAGTTACTTGGGCTACTGGTATAGCTCTGTTGACGTTATTTGATGCAATAGTTTTGGCTTCACGTGTCTTAATTATACGCTCTTTTTTGTTTGAGACGTATTTTTTGTAGTACGAACAGCCTCTCCAGTTAGCAGGATGACCGGATTCACCACAGTTAATGCAACTCGGCTCGGTGTCTTTAAGTGCGTTACGAGGACACTCCCCTGGCAAATGTTGTTGATTGCATTTAACACATTTATACTCCGCGTTACAATTTTTAGCTATGTGTCCCTATAATTGACATCTACGACACTGAATTTCCTGTTCTTTTTTCTTTGGGTTTTCCCAAGTTATACATTGGTTAAGTAAATATTTAATGTTGGAAATGTCATTTAGCATTTTGCCCGGTAGCAGAGAAATTAGAAAAAGGCCTGTGTCTACTTTATTTTTTGAAGAAAATGTTGTGGTGAATTTAGAAACTTTTGCCACAACACCTGGATTTGTCACGTCTATTGCCGACTGGATATCAGTAATATTTGTACCATGATACAGACCACGTAGAACCAGAGAAATTTGCTTGTTCTCCTTTGGAGTGAATGAATATGAATTGACCTTTTTATCTCTTAAAAGTGCCATCATTTCCATATGAACATTAACATCTGACAAGTACAATTTACTTTTGTGTTGGTTAACATTTTTTATTTTAAATGAAATTTCTGGAGAAATATTCTCCAGTTGCTTTACCAGGTGTTGAATATTTACATTATACAGAAAAATGGGTGGACAGAATGTGTTCCCGGCAGGGTTTTCTGTTTTTTTTTGACCCAGAAGTATTGTCATTTAAGTTGCGGCCTACATTTCCGCTGCTTTCAATCTCTAAATCTGCAAGGATTGCAAATATGTTTATTCTGTTAGGCTCATTTAGGCCTGAAACATCAACATTAACTGGTGAACAGGAACCATCCAACCTCCTTCTCTTGGTACAACTGTCTTCGTCAAAATCATCAATTCTTTCGCCCGGGGGCTGACTACCAGAAGGTAGGACGTCCTCACCACCCATCGCCTTGGAAGGACAGTATGTCTCCACTTAGAATCAACAATTGCTGTAGCAAATATGCTGTTGTCGCCGTTTATAAATCAAACAATTAAATTATAAGAAATTATATTAAAATTTGCAAAATAGTAAAGAAAATTTTTCCGCTTTTTATGTTGTATCCACTGTTGCCAGATCACCTTTTCTCTACAACAGCAACAATTACAGTCATATGTTTTTCAAATAGAAAAAAACTGCAAGTGTGTTAGTACAAAAATTGTTTATGTGTTAGTTTCAGTCATTCATTTCTTGTAGGGTTGTTGGGCATCAGCAAACGGCCTGTGTTTAAATCCAAGAAAATCCAAATGTATCGTAATTCACAAAAAAAACATTAAATCCAATCATTCAAGATGACATCATTATAAACAACGAGAAAATTGATATTGTATGAACGGCAAAAAATTTGGGAATAGTGTTTAACAATAACTTAACTTGGTTAAATCATATCAATGCTCTGGTTGTGCAAATATATGTCAAATTAAGAACGTTGTGGTCTGTGCAGTACTTTACGCCGTTAAAAGTAAGAATGCTACTCGCGAAAGCTTATTTGATTCCTAGTCTTACCTACGGTTGTGAATTGTTTTCTTATTGTGACTCCATAAGTAAGAAAAAACTTGAAGTTTTATATAATAATATTATACGATATGTTTACGGACTTAAAAAGCGAGATCAAGTATCGTCCTATTCGAAGACTCTCTATGGAGTTTCGATTGAAAACTTGTTAAAGATTAGAACTTTAATATTTTTTCGAAAAATTATATACTCTCAAAAACCGAAGTACCTTTTTCAAAATATACGCTTTGCTAGATCGTCAAGAGGCAAAAATGTCATAATTCCCAAATTCCGATGTCTCGTTTCTGAATGGCAGTTCTTCGTAAATGCTACTCGTCTTTGGAATGCTCTTCAACATAGCCAACAAATAAACAGCAACGCAATGAGTTTTAAAAAAAGTCTTTTTAATTATTTTAGTTAAATACTCCTGGTTTTTCTTTTATAATTATTTATATCATAATTATTTTTTTATGTCCTAAGTTTTAATAACTTTTATTTATATAATTTTTTATATCATTATTTATTCCTACTCCTGGTAAAATTTCATTTACATATATATACATATTTCTCTTTTTTTTTTAATTTTGAATTATTTTCAATTTAAAACTTTTTTTTTTTAAATATTCTATGTTATATTTTATTAATGTCAAAATTTTATAAATTCTTATGTTATAATATTATTCATATTAACTTTTATATATTAGTTACAATTTTATTCAATTTAATTTGGCTAAACATGTTTGTACACTACTAAAATCCTGTACTGTAATTATAAGACTTAGTCTTGTTGTGCAGGAAATCATTAAAACAAATAAATAAATAAATAAATAAACCATTTATCCTCCTTACACCAAACACAAGTATCTAACAATAAGAAACGGTTTTCTTTGGGGTCAACAAACTTCTCGTCTAATATAGTCCAAGGCCAACCACTTCCTAGACATAAGGTCAATAAGGTCACTTGGCCATTTTTATTAGCCCAGAAAAACACATATCATTTGGCTATATTATCAGGCTATCATACATTTTTACAAGTAACCGTTAGTTCAAAAATGCTCTGCTATCATTATTGTTTACTTCGTCATTCTATTGTTATTTATTTTACACTTTCTCATTATATTATTATTTATTTCGTAATTTCTCATTCCAACAACTCACTCATTTGTAAATCATAACAATAACAGCTGATCATAACCCAGCGAACATTAGCGATCTTCAATTAGCCACAACACCCGCTACAAATCTTCCAATTTTGAACACTTGAGGGCAGAAAAGTGAAAGAGCGGCCACAACTTAGGTCTCTTTCCAGAGCCCAACGTAGGCAAACGCCCACACCCTGAGATATAAAGCCTCTTGCACACCGACAACACCAGCCGGGCAATTACTCCTACTCTCGCACAATCTCGTTTGGCTTTTCATATCGTTTATTTGATAAATGTTTTACGTCTGGTTAAAAACAAACAAAAAACGCGTAAAAACACATGTTACACACCACCACAATATTTAACAGGAATATAAATAAATGAAATACACAAACATTCACCTTTCCTTTTCAGTAAAAATAATTTGTTCATTCAAACAAACAAAATTCCCCGTGTAGCAATTATGATTTCCACCTAAAAAGAAGGTGTGGCATCTCTGTTGCATTTTTAATAGTTTCCGAACATTTCCTAAAATAATATGTTCAAACCGCCGCAGATGAACACGGCGGAAGTTAAAATAAATGCTGAACTATTACTGCATGTGACTTGATGTGGTATTAAAATAAAAGTTGTGTTGTGCCTAAAAACTTGTAAAAAAAAAATGGTGAGTATTAAAACATAACTATTGTGCGTTAACCAAAGAATATCGTATTTAACCCAAAGTTTAACGTCCCACAACAAATTCCGTGTGATAAAAAAACAGTGTGCAAAAAAAAATGTTTGAAGAATTTGTCATGCGTGAAAATAAGGAACAAGCCTAGAGTAGTGGCTATACCTCAACTTTTTAAATATTTTTGGAGGGGATAGGGGCTTTTGGTGTGATTTAAGAGATTTTTTTTTTTAGGACGGACCGACAAAGGTTTGACCTTGATTTGTACACAACTTTGTCAATTATTATCGAATTTCAGCAATATATATAACATTGGAGTGCCTTTCATTTGGTATTTCAAAATTTAAAATCCATTAACCCATTATGAACCTATTGAATATAAAATGTATATAATGTTGGTATTTACATCAACTGTGTGATAGCTGGGTCCACTAGCTTCATTTCGATGTATGTTTTGACCTCTTAGCCCTCTTAGGACCGGAGATATTAGGGATTTTACCTACACTCTTTAAATTTTTTGGCTCAAGTCTAGTTTAGTGGCTACTCCCCAATTTCTTTAATTTTTTTGGAGGTGATAGGGGCTGTTGGTGCGATTTAGGAGAAATACTTTTTTTTCGGTCGGACCTACTTTCGGAGTTATGTACCGACAAAGTTTTGACCTTGATTTGTACTTAACTTTGTCAATTATTATAGGATTTCAGCAATATATATATCATTGGAAAGCTTACTGGAGTGCCTTTTATTTGTTATTTCAAAATTTAAAACCCATTAACCCGTTATGAACCTATTGAATTTTTTGTATTTTTGGGCAATTCTTTTTCCGGAAACGTCCCATTATCTCATAAAATGATCTATATAATGTTGGTATTTGCATCAACTGTCTGATAGCTGGGTCCACTAGCTTCATTTCGATGCATGCTTTGACCTCTTAACCCTCTTAGGACCGGAGATATTAGGGATTTTACCCACACTTTTTAAATTTTTTCGCGAAATTAACCCATAACATATTAAAATATTATTCTGCTCTTATTTATGCGTTCTAGTATCTACTATTATTCTAGTATTCTACTCTTATTTATCCGTCCTATTATGAAAAATTTTTTTAAAAAATCGCGCGATTTTTTCAAAAAAATTTTAGCCTACGGCGCTTTTCCACACAACATTTTCTTAAATAATATTTTTTTCTATTTTATTCATTTATTACAACAACAAAAACATAATTGGAAAAATTAACAACAAATGTACTGACTGTTCGTTGTTGCTATTGTTTTTGCATGTGCCTGTGATTCGTCTATACATTATACAGGAGAACCCCGGAAAGACGAACATACACCACTCCCCATCTACTCTGCTGAATTGCATTTTCACCATTTGGACAGTATAAATAAAAAGCCACGGAATCAAGAAATGCAACCAACGGCATTTATGTCATTAAACTGTTTCCACAGGTAAGTTCAGCTGAATATTCAACATTAATATCATTTAGTTTATCTCTTTTCATTTCTCTCTTTTTTTCCTTTTTCTTTTATCAACTAAAATTCCGGTGCGACATCTTACAATTATGTGATTAAACTTGCCTTCTACTCACGTTTGCATACCACACATGCGAGTGCTAATTATGCAAACGGATGAAGGCAGTAAACAACAAATTAAACGCCTTCACAATTAACGCAAAGACAAAAACATTGTTTACATCATAAACGATGCATTGTCCCTCAGTTCACCCATTTCAGGTGAACCTGGACAACTACATCCATATTCTGGGCCATCATCCAATTAATGGCGGGTCATGTTTGGATTCTTATTCTGCGAAAGCAAAATAGATTTTCTTTTCCTCATATCACATAAATTATAAAACATCTAACACCATATGAACAACCACAACATCCTCAACTTTACGGCAACAACAAAAAGAAAACACAGGTCCTACAGGTCAAAATACAAGAAAGCCCGCAAAATATCAACATTTCTATCTCCCCAGGGACAAGAGTCACTTTGAAAATCCAAATGTGGAAGAATTTACTACTGGCCATATGCAGCTGCCTTGACAACAGGTATGTGATTTTGATCCTTTCTACTCGCTAGTCCTGATTGCTAATAAAACCCCTGGTTCATCCACTTTGCGTATATGAACAGACGAGGAAAGAGTGCATGCAAATAATGACTACTATCTAGATGACAATTTTAGGTAAGTCAATAATTTAATTTTCATAACCAAAATACTCGAAATATAATTCACTAATGGGTACATTATTTCTTTCCAGGCATATGATTGCAGCTATCGGAATGCTTACAACTTGCGTCTTACAGATTATTATGCCGGGAAGTATTTAATTTAAATTTAAAAAAATACGGTACTTTGTTAAAATTTTTATCATTTTCTTTTCAGGCGGTATTTCACAGACGAAAGGGATTGGTTTGCATCCAGATTGATAGGATGCTAATGTATAAAACTATATCACAGGTTTGATCAGAGTAAATGGGACTTTCCACGGGACAATACATTAAATCAATAATCGCAAAAATAAATAGTGTAAAAGGGACTGCACGAAAAAGCAACAAAATTAAATCTTGTTATTGCCTGATCTTATTTATTTATTTTATTTTTTTTATTTAATTTAATAGTAGTATTTAAAATACTTTTCATTTCTCTGAAGATGTTTTACAAATAAATATAAATATCCTAAGGATCTATTGCATATTATTTGTTACATATCTAACAATATTTCTTTTAAAAACATTAAAATTTCTCTCATTTTCAATATAAATTGGTAGGCTATTATATATTTGAAGTCCTTTAAAAAATAGGGATTTTTGCATCGCACTTTTTGTTACTCTCATCAGTCTGAATATTCCGGTGCTTTTTCCAATTTAATTTTTTGTATAAAGTTTATCGTGTTTAATTCCAGTCTTTGTCGAATGTTGAGCCATTTTAATGTATCTAGCATGTGTTGTATTGGTGTATATTTGTTGCATCTTAATATCGTACGCATTGCTTTATTTTGTAACTTTTGTAATCCATTTGTGTTTTATTGCAGCATGTATATAAAATTGTTGATCCAAACTCAAAATGTGGTTTCATCACTGTGTTATATATATTTATAGCTGTTATTATTGAAACTTTGTTCCTTATTCTTTTAAAAAATCCAATTTTCTTGCCGATTTTTTTTACATATAAATTCTATGTTTTTTTAGTTTTAATTCTTTATCTATTATAAACCCCAGATATTTTATACTATCAACTTTTTCTATTATTTCGTTATTTATTTTAAATACTGATTCGCTTTTCATGTTTATTTCCATTAGTTTTGTTTTATTCTCATTTAGTTTATTCATTTTTAACCAGTTATTTATAGTTTTCATGTCTTTTGCTAAGTTCATGTAACATTGTTCATTTGTACTTGCTTCTGTAAAAATTAAAGTATCATCTGCATATAGTACTACTTCACATTTGTTTATAATGTTTGGCATATCATTTATATAAATAATAAATAATAGTATTGAACCTTGTGGCACTCTGAATCCGTTAACTTTTGTGATTTGTCTTCTATGTGTAAGATATGACTTAAACCATTCCAATTCGTTTTCTGTGATACCGTACATCTTTAGTTTTTGTATTAATATGTTTCTATCTATTGTTTCAAAGGCCCTTTTAAAATCCAAGAATACTGCCGTGATTTTTTTATTTTTCTCTACTAGTTTCCATCGATTTATAACGTAATTAACGGCTGTTTCGCACGAAAATTTTCTACGAAAACCAGATTGGTATTGAAAATAAGTTGTTTGTTTCCATATAGTTTGCCAATTGTTCTTTTACAATTTTTTCTATAATTTTCTCACATGTCTTTAGGGTATTTATTGGGCGAAACTCTTCACATTTTTTTGTTTTAGCAATTTTTCAATTGGCGTTACCATTGATTCTTTCCAGTTATCGGGGAAAATTCCAGTTTCTAGTGACTTGTTTATTAAATTTAGCATAATATTGCCTGTTACGTTCCAGTTATCTATTATAATTTTTGGTGATACATTATTGTAGTCAGGCTTGTTTTTTAGGTCTTTACATATACTTTTCAGTTCTTGTATTGTAATTGAACGGGATTTAAATTTAGGGTTTATCGTAGGTATTTGGTTAACGTATTGCACATATTCTATTTCTATTTTATCTAACTCTCTTTACGAACGGTTGTGTAAAAAATCAAAGCGCTTAGAGTACAACTATTTAAAATTAAAAACAAGTGTATATTTTTGTTTTTGCAATTAATTGCCTATTCTTGATCTCATTTGAACTCACGTGGTAGACCATCCAGCTTAAAACAGGAATAAAAATTTTGCGATGGCCCGAGGGGCCAAATCTTTATCAAAAAGAAAATTTATGAATAAGATGACAAAACTTCCTCCGGGTTTTGTTAACCCGAACATGGCGTCAACTTCAAGCAACAGATTTAGCCTGCTTGCTGGCCTCAATGATATGGACTGTCGCCGACCCATAGCAACATAGCTGCCACAAAACTGCTACTATGACGACACCTTTATTATTCCCTTTTTATTATATTTTCTTTGTACTTTTATACAACTTTGTACTTTTATACAACTGTGAAATGTCAAATTTAAACTTAACGCATATCATTAACAAGAAAAGTTTTGCTTGGATAAGTCGTTTTTTATAGTATTCTTGGAAAAATACGAAATGTAAGAATTAATATATATTTCCTTTCTATACTTATATTAATTCATTATTAATTTTAGTGAAATAAACTCTAGCAATCTCATACAATTGGTCTTTGTATTTTTTGGAGTGTTTATTTCTTTCGTCGTCAAACCTCTGTTGTATCAATACACAACAGAATTTTATTTCAATTTCAAGAATTGTGCCTGGTATCCAACGAAGCCGTCTTCTTTGTGAATTTGTTGAAGTCTTTTCGTACACAGGGGTACGTGTCACCAATTTTCAATTGGTTTCTTAAATTTGAGTCACGCCGCCGACAAACCGAAGCTAGTAAGAATTTGTCAAATTGTTTCAAATTTAAGACTACATATTAAAAAGACGCCATTTTGGAAAATTCATAAGAATTTTGCTTATGTTATGCAAAATAGAACCCAACGTTCTACAAAAGGTAAGGTTCCACAACGTTTTGAAGATTTTGTCCTCACCATGTCTGGTACATCGACGCAACCTATGGACAATGCCGATAGTGATACCGGCAATGACGATACAGTTGTGGAGCAACAGTCTGATGAAATGATCAGTAAGCTAATGGAACGATTAAAAGTTTTAGAAACCAACAATCAACGGGTAATTCAACAGCTGGTGGAAAGTGAAATCAAGAGGGCGCAACTACAGGAGGAGTTGTCATGCAGAAATGCTGCGACGAAAACGCCGCCGCCTGTTGTAGTTGTGCCTCAAAGTGGTCAGCAGCCAGCAGTAGTAAATACTGCTCTACAAACTACAACAAACAACAACATAGGCCAAATTCACCACCCAATAGTTTCTTTAGTGTCATCTACCGGAGGTCCGTCAACAATGCCGACGGTAAATGGGAATAGTAACATGCCGCCTTCCAGCATATCAATTAGTAACGTACCACTGATGAGTAGTTTTACAACAATGCCGTATGTGTTGTTGCGGTGGGATAGGCACGCAAAATTTTTCTAAGTCAATGGCAAAGAAAAATTTTGCGTTGCGGAACTTTAAGGAAGAGCCGCGAAGGGTTTCCGGGAGTGCTTTGTCCACTCATGGATCGGGCGAAAAAACCAGTCCCTATGTCAATGATGAGGGAGTGGATGTTCCGCCCAAGGATCGGGCGAAACCTCCAGTCCCAAACACGTTTGAGCTATTTTTTTTGTGTTAGTATTTTTTTTAGTGTTTTTTTTTGTTAGTTTGTGGTTATTTTATTTTTAGTTTTCTTATGTCCCTAACTGTTCAAGGAGGGGGTTCCTAACACTTGTCTGGAGCGAACCTACTCCTACCCCATGTCCTGGTTCTTATAAATTTAATTTTTGGTGGGTAAACCTGGATTATGCGGCAGAGCGACACCGCAGTTTACCCCATCATGCTCATTTTTGGGTTTAAACCTGAAAATAGAGAGAAGGAAAATTAGTGAAAAAGTGTAAAAAAAAAATATTGGGACGATACGTTGCCTTGTGTTAAATACTTACCTGAAACGTTGATCCAATGATTTGGCCCAGAATGAAGGTAAATCTGTAAGGAAATAGAAAAAAAATGAAATGCATTAATGCGTTGATTTACACATATGTATGTATGTAGGTGATATGTGGGAGATAATAAAGCTGAAAATAGAAGAGGCGACAGAACATTAGTAAAATAAAAGAGGCTACAACCTTTGTTGTATCCGATATAAAATACTTACCCGGAATGTAGTCATCCTGTCCAAAGGAGTGCATCGGAAAACCTGAAAAGAAAAAAAAAGAGAAATTAAAAACAAATGAAAAATTTATACTTACATATGTATGTGGTGTGGTTTTATCAATGACAGAAAAAGGTAGTTGCCAGTGTGTATTGAATAGCACGGCGAACTGATATTATAATTGGCAACGCGAGGAAAATGTGTAAGACCATAGGGTATTGTAGTAAATAAAACAAAAAAAAAAGGTAAACAAAGTTAGTAGTAAAATCGTAGCGGATAATTTGAAAAATATTAAAATAATGTAAAGTGAATGAACCTACAAGTTTTTATGCTCGCCTGGTGTTGTACAGGATAGTTTGGTGTGGAAAAGGGAGGATTTGGACATGTGGGATGAAGTGAAAAGGAAGATATTTATTTTCTTTGGTTATCAAAAAGGAAGGTTCTAGATAACATGCAGAAAATATAGTGTCAAGGAAAGAAAAATTCAAAAGACGAAGAAATATAAGTTATATGGAGCCAAATTAATGTACAAAATAAAAGATGGAGTTTTGGCGGGGATGTTAACAAAAGATAGGATGATATAGAAAATAAAAGATGGAGATTGTGGCGCTAAAGTAAGAATATATAATGTATAAAAAAAGTAACGTTGAAGTATATAGTATCTGGAATAATGGAAAAAAAACAGCAACTTAAAACAAGCGAAGTCGATGCAGGGATAAATTAATAAGAGTCAGAAGTTATATGTTGTGTGAAGAAGTCAAACGTATATTGTGCATAGTCAAATTTGTAAGGCGAAGTTTATTACTTATGTATAGTCTAGTGTGAAGGCTCGGTTGTTGAGATTTAAATAATCAAGATTGAAAATAAACAGTGAAAAAAAAAAAATAAAATTTTAAAAGTAAGTGTAGTGGAGGTTATACCGTAAATAGTGAATATAGGAGAATATGTCTTTGATGTTACAGACCTGGCGGTGACCCCAAAATATTATTCGAAAGAGGGCAACGGAGAAAAATAAGAACGACAGCGAGTGGAGTAGGTGCTGAGTGTTCCGGTGTTCCCGAATCCTCCAGAGAAGTGTGGTAATCCCGTGGATAGTCAGGTACTCTGCTATTGTATTATAATTTTTGTTACGTGTATAGTCGAACAACCAAAAATATCAAAAAAGTCACATAGAGCAACAACACTGCTATCAGTGTGTAAAACCAAGTTAGAACATAGTTGTGTATCAAGAGAACTATGTAAAATATTTGAAAACGAAATTAAGTTTGACTAATTTGTAAAAGTTCTGGATTGAAATTGCACATATATGAAAACAAATCTGTGAAAAGAATATAAAAGAGCTGAATGTGAAGTTTACAAGTAAAATCTTTTAATGGTATAAAAATGTTAAAATAAAGTAAAAAAAAAAAAATACACATATATGTATATATATAGACTAAGAATAAATATATAGAAAGTTTAAGTAAGGTTAAAATTATATAAAACAAAAAAAAAAAAAAACAAGTGAGGTAGTGAGTTATGTGTATTCCCATGTTAACGGCAAAAATCTGAAAAAAATAAATCTTTAATTGAAATTCTGTTAAATTGAAAAAAAAAAGAATCAAAATTTTATACTTACTTGAACACCAGAAGTTAGGGTTCACATCAACGCGGTTGGTTGTAAATTAAATATCTGGGTAGTGCCAGAAGTAATTTATCATCTTAGCGAGCTCCTTCAGATAGATATTTAGGTAGTTTGTGCGGTCCATATTTGGCAGTTATAGGAGATTTGAGCCCTAGGGAGTGAAGAGTGTTGAAAAATTTTAAAGTTAAAAGTAAAAGTGAAGTAAAAAAGAGATATTAATGATCATGTATTAATGATCAGATTTTTGCTAGTCGATAGGAAACTAGGGTAAATATAAGAAAAAAAAAGGAAAGATTAAATAAGTTTTGTATGGTAATATATATAAATATGAAATTGTATTAATAACTATTTATGTATGAAAGTTTCATGAACATTTCTATATCGAAGAGAGAGTGTATTTAAAGGAAGCGTAAGTTAAGGGTGTATTATATTTAATAAAAATTTGTTCTGCAATTTTTTTTAGGATTATGTATGTAAGTGAATAGAGGTTAAGAAATAATATTGTTAGGTTTAAGTTTATATTGGAAAAAAAAAAAAATAATGTTAATTAAATGAAAGTTGAATATTAAATAATGTTGGCTTAATTGTTCAAAGGGTTAAAGGTAATAATGGTAAGTTAAAGGAGGGAAGGTCAAGTGGTGTCAGGGGTCGAAAATGAACATGTTTGTGGAGTTATTTCGATCAAGGTTGGGTGGGCAAATCGAGGAGCATAACATCTGTCTCCGTATTGTCTTGTGGTATGGTGTGGTTTGTTGTTAATGAGTATTTAGTTTGGTTTCAGTTTAATATTGTCTTTTTTTTATTTTTGTGTACGTTCACGCGCCTGGTGAGAGGGTTGGGACCTTCCTGAGAATATATACGAGCTAGTCGGAATCCTCATCAGTGCGAACGGTTTGTAACAAGGTGACGCCCGGTGGTATGTGTAATCGCAACATAAGTGGTGTCCAACCGTATTAGTGCTTCGTACCATAAATGGCGCCCAATGGAATGGCATAAATTAGGAATAACTTTTCGTAACATGAATAGGACCCAAAGGTGATGTTTAATCGCCATAAATGGCGCCCAATTTTTAAATGTAGTAAATTAGTTTTTTTTATAGAAAAGTTTCTAATTTATGAAGGAGAGGTCATGTAAATTAACTACACATGAAGAAATAGCCCAATAGCTTATAAAGAAATAGCCCAACGAATAATCGCGTTTTTTTTCTAAAAAGAGAGATTTTGATGTTTATAGCCACTGTTAATTAATTTTCAAGTAGATGTATAAATCTCAAGATTTTGAAGATTAGAGGAAACGAGAAGTTCGAACAGCACTAAAAAAGAATTGAAGCACTATAGCTCAGATCATAATGGAAAATATCTGATTGTATGGTGATTTTGTTCTTTTTGTTTGTATGTTTTTATAGTAGATTCAGTTTATATGTAGTATTAAACGTTAAGTATATGTTCAACAGCCTCTCGTGAGTGTGTTATTCACGAGGTTAGTAGTGTCGAACATTACTCAAAACCTATCGTAATCTCACTTTAGTCGAGGGCAAAAGTTGAAGTACGATAGGTAATACTGTGAAGTTTCAAATGTAAAAAAAAATAAAAAAATGTAGAGTAAAAGAAATAAATGATTAAGCACTATACCACACGACATTTTTCTGTGAAGAAAGTTATGAAAATTGATCCGCTTTGACCTCCTTTAACCCCATTATTACCGAACCCAAAAATATTAAAAAGTTTACCGGCAAAACAAAGGTTAAAAATTAAAATAAAGCAGCTATATAATAATACAGTTTTATTTATACGATTTAATCAATTAAAATCCGGGTTAAGTATTTTAATATTGCGAAGGAGGCGTAAAATAAAAATAGAATTTAAGAAAATTTTTTCTTGCGATTCAAGAAAGAAAATAGCTATATTGCGACATTTTTATTTTATAGAAGGTGCTTAACATTTTCTTGAAATTCCAAATTATTATAGAATTTTAAATTTTGTAGAGTCGTGTTCGTCAGTATTAGGGTTAGGTTATAAAGTGATTGTCGAATCATCTAATACAAAAATCTATTATATTATTTAGTTTCCTTTGTATACTTTTTTTTTGGAATTAGTCGTTAGAAAATAGTAATAGGATCGTTGATCTTTTTTTTTGTGTTAGTTATAAAATCTAAGGTAGTAAATCTTAAGTGATTATAATTAGCTTTTAGTGCATCTAGGGTGTAAGGATTAGTGAATTAGTATATATTCTAATACTGAGAGTGAAAAAGTTTAGGAAATAATTGTAGAGTTTTGTTTTTTTTTAATCTATAAGTAATTTTTTTTTTGATTTATAGTGAACTGCGTGGTTTGGGTAGGTTATAGAGGTCGATAACCTTTTTTTTATATAGTGGGATGAATGATAATCCTCACGAGACTAGATCGAGGAAACGAAGCCGTCAGGTAAAATTTGATTTGAACCGATCAACACCCCAAGTAGCTGAAAAGGTTCAGAAACCAAATACGCCAAAACTCCCATTACCAAAGGCACATAGACATATCGAAATGTCCCGTGAAGAGAACATAGAACCCCAAATAGAAGATAGGTCGGCGACGATAATGAGTGGTAACCACCATAATCCGCAGGGAACGTTGCCAAGTGATAGGTCAGCTCAGAGTAGCTCGCATAGTGGACAACAGAGGGTAGTCACCGACGATATAGGTACAAGGCAGATTGAGGTCATGAGGATGATAGAGCAGGGAGTAGGTCCTCAATTGTCGGATATAAGGAGGGCAATGGCCGAAATAACCGAGACTGTTAGCCGCCTAAGTTTGGTAGTACAGCACACCCAACAAGAGAATATAAGATTAGCAAATAGCGACTTACCGAGCGGTTCAAGACCATCGTGCCAAAGAACAGCACCCATGGATGTATCCGGGGTAAACCTGCCATGCGATCAGTCATCCAGAAGTTCATCAGCTTGCGGGGATATCGCTGTAAATTCAGAACAAATAAAAATTCGTGTCGACAAATGGGGGTTGCAATTCAATGGGAATACCAGTCATCTTGCGGTCGAAGATTTCAGTTTTCGACTGGAAACGCTCCAAAGACAATATGGGATCCCATGGATTGAAGTATTGCGAGATTTTCATTTACTAGTAGTTGGGGAGGCCAAAAAATGGTACTGGCTTCTGGCCCAAGCTAATGATGTCACATCTGCGGGTAAATGGCCCACGTTAAAAATGGCGTTGATGCAGCAGTATCAATCGACAAGATCCAGTTTCGAGCTGATGAGGGATATGGTCGAAAGGAAGCAGTTGCCCGGCGAAACCATCGACGCGTTTTTCCATACCATGAATACTTTGAGATCACGACTCGGTATGCCCATGCCTGAATACGAGATGATAAAAATGGTTAAAAGAAATTTGAGGGAGAGTATAGGGAAATTAGTTTACCCAATGTCAATTTCGTCCGTAGAGCAGCTTAGAATCGAGTGTATTGAAGCAGAAAAAACATTTCTACGAAAGGATATCCGTCCGTTTTCGCAGATGATGAATAGCAGGACGACTAAACAGGTGAATGAACTCGTCGAGAAACCAGAAGAGTCACCCGAGTATACGGAGGAGAATTACGATGAATTGGCGGCGATTCGGGTCGATAATAATGAGATGCGACCGAGACGTAATCCACTGGTATGCTGGAACTGCCGACAAGAACGTCATGGTTTCATGGAGTGTCCCGCAGACGATCGAGCTTTATTTTGCTATCGTTGTGGGAAACCAGACGTTATAGCTCCGAATTGCGCCAATTGTAAAGCTCGAAATTTTCAGAGGAGCGAGGTAGCCGCGGGGAACCATCGTGCCAATGTGAACCCGCACACAAATCACCGCTAGAAAAAAATAAAAATTATACCAATTTAGTAAAAATAACAAAATCATTTAATAAATTAAATCCAAAATTAAAACATACTTATTCGCTAGAAGAAAGAAGATCCAATTATGAAAATGTTCGAAACGTAATTTTTAATGAAGCTGTCACCATCAGAAGGCCAATATCCAACAGGATCAAAAAGTTGAGAGCCAAATTTGCTGCTAGAAGGCATACTAGAAGACTGGTTATTGAGACGATCAAGTCAGTGAATAAAAGCAAGGCAGACCCTCGAGCGTATGCAAAAATTTTTATCGGAGATGTACCCATTAAAGGTCTTTTCGATACAGGTGCATCTGTTAGTCTTCTAGGTAAAGGTTGTAGAGAGCTCATAGAAAGTATAGGAAGTGAAATTGTGCCAATATTTTCGGTGGTAACAACAGCAGCAGGACAAAAACATAGGTTATTAGGGAAAGTTTTGATAGAAGTTATGTTCGAGAATAAGATAAATGTCATGGAGTTGTATTTGTGTCCCGAACTAGAACAGGAAGCATACTTAGGCATAGACTTTTGGAGGATTTTCGAATTAGCCCCCGATATCATCGGTGCAGCTGAATTAGATATGGAAAAATTGCAGGAAAATTATAAGGTCGAAGATCATAAATCACATCCGCACATTTTGACACGAGAACAACAACAACAATTAGATTCAATTATAAGTATATTTCCAGCGTTTGAAAAAGTAGGTTTAGGATGCACGTCTTTAGAAAAACATAGTATCAAATTGATAGAAGGTGCCGAACCGGTAAAGGATAGGTATTATCCAATTTCACCTGCAGTACAGGAAATAGTGTATAAAGAAATAGATAGGATGCTAGATTAGAAAGTAATTGAAGAGAGTGAAAGTCCATGGAGTAGTAGAACTACAGTGGTGCGTAAACCCAACAAAAACAGGTTTTGTCTCGATGCTAGAAAATTGAATAAGGTGACCGTCAAAGATGCATATCCCTTACAAAACATCGATGGCATTATAAGTAGAATCGACGAAACATATTACATAAGTAGCGTTGATTTAAAATTTGCTTTTTGGCAGATAGAGCTGGATGCGGAGAGCAAACCGTACACCGCATTTACAGTAGCAGGTCGGCCACTCTACCAATTTCGCGTCATGCCTTTCGGGTTATGCAACGCTGCCCAAAGACTTTGTAGATTGATGGACAAAGTAGTTCCACAAAAACTGAAGGGCAATGTTTTCGTTTACCTTGACGACCTGTTGATTATATCAGAAACGTTTGAAAAACATTTACAACTCTTGAAAGAAGTAGCTCAATGCCTAAAGAAAGCCAATTTAACAATTGGTTTAGAAAAATCACAATTTTGTTTCAAACAATTAAAATATCTTGGTTTTATTGTTGGCGGTGGGATGCTTAAAACCGATCCCGAAAAAATTCAAGCGATACGAGCTATTAAAATACCGAAGACACCACGTGATGTCCTTAGTTTTTTGGGTACAGCCGGCTGGTATCGTCGGTTTATTAAGGACTTCGCGACAATCTCAGCTCCACTCACGGATACGCTTAAAAAGACAAAAAATTTACGATGACACCTGAGGCAATTTCAGCATTCGAGAATTTAAAAATCGCACTTACATCAGCACCCGTTTTGCGTCATGCTGATTTTTCAAGACGGTTCTGGATACAATGCGATGCGTGTGATTATGGTATTGGTGCCGTGTTGTATCAAATCAACGACGATAATGATGAACAACCGATCGCCTTCTATTCACAAAAACTCAATGCGTGCCAGAAAAATTACAGCGTGACCGAGAAAGAGTGCTTGACAGCAGTTATGGCAGTGAAAAAATTTCGTCCTTACGTGGAGATGATGCCATTTACCATAGTGACAGACCACGCAACCCTTAAATGGCTTATGTCTTTAAAAGATTTGAGTGGTAGACTAGCACGGTGGTCGCTGCAGTTACAGGCATTTGACTTTGAAATACAACACAGGAAAGGATCTGAAAATATAGTTGCAGATATGTTGTCAAGGTTGCCCGGAGAAGTCAACGCTGAAGAAATCAACATGGAAGATTTGTTTGATTTCGAAACCACTGAATTTGAAAGTGAAGAATATTGCGCCCTTAAAAACAACATTAAAGAAAACCAACACCTGTTACCGGATATTAAATTAGAAAACGAATTAGTTTATAAGAAGATGTCTTTCGATAGGGACAACGCAGATGAATGCCCATGGAAACTTTGGATACCACCTAATATTACACAACCAGTGATAGAGAAAGCTCACTCAACTTTAATATCAGCCCACGGAGGGGTGGCAAAAACCCTAGAAAAATTAAGACGGTTCTTCTACTGGCCTAAGATGACGGCCCAGGTGAAAATGTTCATAGACAATTGTCAAACATGTAAGGAGACTAAATCATGCAATCAAAACCTAAGACCGGAGATAGGCAATCAAGTTATCACTGATCGGCCATTCCAAAAACTATATATAGATTTTTTGGGAAAATATCCACGATCAAAACATGGAAACTGTTATATCTTTATTGTGGTCGATCATTTTTCAAAATTTACCTTTTTAAAAGCGATGAAAGAGGCAACTACTCACAATGTAAGTGAATTTTTGGTTCGAGAAATTTTTCATAAATTCGGAGTCCCTGAAATAATACACAGCGACAATGGTTCACAGTTTGTTGCAAAAAGTTTTGAGAATCTATTAAAAACTTATAAAATCCAACATTTAAAAACGGCAGTGTATTCGCCTCAATCAAATGCGTCTGAACGCGTGAATCAGTCGGTGTTAGCAGCGATTAGAGCATATCTGGACCAAGACCATAGAGATTGGGACTTGTACTTATCAGAAATTGAATGTGCGCTTAGAAATTCCGTACACACCGCGACTGGGGTTACACCATTTTTTGCACTTTTTGGTTTTCACATGTATACCAGCGGTGCCGATTATAAATTGGGTAGAAAATTACAGTCGTTAACCGATCATGAAGTATTAAATTTAAAGCCACAGGATAAATTAGAGATGATACGAAAAAAGATTAAAGAAAATATGACAAAAGCTTACGAAAAGAGTGCCGAAAGATACAACAAGCGAGCAAGGGTTGTTACATTTACCCCAGGCCAAGAAGTTTACCGCAGAAACATGATATCGAGTAATTTTGAAAAAAATATAAACGCAAAATTTTGCAAAAAGTTTTTGAAATGTAGAGTGGTCCGACCTGTAGGTAACAACATGTATGAGTTAGAAACGCTACAGGGAAAAACAATAGGCATTTATCACGTCAAAGATATAAAAGTTTAAATTGGCTATGAAGATTACGATATTTAGAAAGTTAAGTTTACTTAATGAATATGTGCAATATTAGGATATAAGAAACTTTTAATTATTTTGGAGATTTTTACAATCTAGAATGTAATTATACTTTTTCGTGTATGTCCTAATATGTAATAAAGCAATCTTATAGTGCAATTTAAATTTAAAAATCTGTGATAAAAATATGCGACCGTAGAACCTGACATAAAGACCTAGTAATACATAATTATACCACCAATTATACTTACCTTATGATAACAGTATCCGTAAACCATCTCTCGTGCAATTAGTTTTAGGAAGAAAATGACCAAATTAGTGATGTGAAATTTTTACTTGTAATTGTGATGTCCAGTTTTTTTTTGGTTGAGGTTTAGTGCAATAATAGGATAAGATTCTTGTCCTGTGTTGTCCAGTTTTTTTTTAGAAAAATATGGTCCGGAAAACCTGGGAAAGAAATAAAGGTGACACAAAGTAAAATTTTTTAGGTTACAGTAAAGTGTAGATTACTTCCCGTAAAACTGATGTATAGAGAGCTAACGTCATAAGGATCTTTATGGGATCTCTAAATCTTTTATAAATAAAAGTATTGTAGAGATTAGTCCATCGGATAATGAACGGCGAAGATGATCCAGTAGGAGTGTAGAGGCGTTACCCGAATTAGCAGAAGAGCTGAAATTATTTTGAGATTTAGAATGTAAGAATTAATGTGAAGAGAAAAGTGGTTTGGCCTCAAAAGTCTTTTGTAGGCGTTCGTTTAATCAGCACATTTTAGTGCCCAATTGGTCAGGAACCAATTACAAGAAAAACAAATAATTATAATAAATATTGGATTAGCTAGGGGGTGCCACTATGCTTTTTCTTACCTGGGAAAAATGCAAAAGTCGGTTGCTGTTCATTGATGGTTCTGATAAGGATTCCGGTATAGAGTAAGATGTGATGGTATAGGTGTATAATGAGGTAGCTGAAAAGAGAAAATATGGATGAGACTCTGTGTCAGGGTGTGGGAGTTCCCCACGTTTTAGAACTGTAACTTACCTGGTGCTAAGTTTTTGCCCGGCTAACTCAGGTAGAACGCGAAGCTCGTAGTCTCGGGGTGTGAGAATTCCCCACGTTGAGCGGCTGGTCATAGCAGCTAAAGTAACCCGCACACCGTTCCATTCGAGTGGAACCCAAATAAACCGGAGTTTTGTTGCGGTGGGATAGGCACGCAAAATTTTTCTAAGTCAATGGCAAAGAAAAATTTTGCGTGGCGGAACTTTAAGGAAGAGCCGCGAAGGGTTTCCGGGAGTGCTTTGTCCACCCATGGATCGGGCGAAAAAACCAGTCCCTATGTCAATGATGAGGGAGTGGATGTTCCGCCCAAGGATCGGGCGAAACCTCCAGTCCCAAACACGTTTGAGCTATTTTTTTTGTGTTAGTATTTTTTTTAGTGTTTTTTTTTGTTAGTTTGTGGTTATTTTATTTTTAGTTTTCTTATGTCCCTAACTGTTCAAGGAGGGGGTTCCTAACACTTGTCTGGAGCGAACCTACTCCTACCCCATGTCCTGGTTCTTATAAATTTAATTTTTGGTGGGTAAACCTGGATTATGCGGCAGAGCGAGACCGCAGTTTACCCCATCATGCTCATTTTTGGGTTTAAACCTGAAAATAGAGAGAAGGAAAATTAGTGAAAAAGTGTAAAAAAAAAATATTGGGACGATACGTTGCCTTGTGTTAAATACTTACCTGAAACGTTGATCCAATGATTTGGCCCAGAATGAAGGTAAATCTGTAAGGAAATAGAAAAAAAATGAAATGCATTAATGCGTTGATTTACACATATGTATGTATGTAGGTGATATGTGGGAGATAATAAAGCTGAAAATAGAAGAGGCGACAGAACATTAGTAAAATAAAAGAGGCTACAACCTTTGTTGTATCCGATATAAAATACTTACCCGGAATGTAGTCATCCTGTCCAAAGTCCAAAGGAGTGCATCGGAAAACCTGAAAAGAAAAAAAAAGAGAAATTAAAAACAAATGAAAAATTTATACTTACATATGTATGTGGTGTGGTTTTATCAATGACAGAAAAAGGTAGTTGCCAGTGTGTATTGAATAGCACGGCGAACTGATATTATAATTGGCAACGCGAGGAAAATGTGTAAGACCATAGGGTATTGTAGTAAATAAAACAAAAAAAAAAGGTAAACAAAGTTAGTAGTAAAATCGTAGCGGATAATTTGAAAAATATTAAAATAATGTAAAGTGAATGAACCTACAAGTTTTTATGCTCGCCTGGTGTTGTACAGGATAGTTTGGTGTGGAAAAGGGAGGATTTGGACATGTGGGATGAAGTGAAAAGGAAGATATTTATTTTCTTTGGTTATCAAAAAGGAAGGTTCTAGATAACATGCAGAAAATATAGTGTCAAGGAAAGAAAAATTCAAAAGACGAAGAAATATAAGTTATATGGAGCCAAATTAATGTACAAAATAAAAGATGGAGTTTTGGCGGGGATGTTAACAAAAGATAGGATGATATAGAAAATAAAAGATGGAGATTGTGGCGCTAATGTAAGAATATATAATGTATAAAAAAAGTAACGTTGAAGTATATAGTATCTGGAATAATGGAAAAAAAAACAGCAACTTAGAACAAGCGAAGTCGATGCAGGGATAAATTAATAAGAGTCAGAAGTTATATGTTGACTGAAGAAGTCAAACGTATATTGTGCATAGTCAAATTTGTAAGGCGAAGTTTATTACTTGTGTATAGTCTAGTGTGAAGGCTCGGTTGTTGAGATTTAAATAATCAAGATTGAAAATAAACAGTGAAAAAAAAAAAAAAATTTTAAAAGTAAGTGTAGTGGAGGTTATACCGTAAATAGTGAATATAGGAGAATATGTCTTTGATGTTACAGACCTGGCGGTGACCCCAAAATATTATTCGAAAGAGGGCAACGGAGAAAAATAAGAACGACAGCGAGTGGAGTAGGTGCTGAGTGTTCCGGTGTTCCCGAATCCTCCAGAGAAGTGTGGTAATCCCGTGGATAGTCAGGTACTCTGCTATTGTATTATAATTTTTGTTACGTGTATAGTCGAACAACCAAAAATATCAAAAAAGTCACATAGAGCAACAACACTGCTATCAGTGTGTAAAACCAAGTTAGAACATAGTTGTGTATCAAGAGAACTATGTAAAATAGTGAGTTATGTGTATTCCCATGTTAACGGCAAAAATCTGAAAAAAATAAATCTTTAATTGAAATTCTGTTAAATTGAAAAAAAAGAATCAAAATTTTATACTTACTTGAACACCAGAAGTTAGGGTTCACATCAACGCGGTTGGTTGTAAATTAAATATCTGGGTAGTGCCAGAAGTAATTTATCATCTTAGGGAGCTCCTTCAGATAGATATTTAGGTAGTTTGTGCGGTCCATATTTGGCAGTTATAGGAGATTTGAGCCCTAGGGAGTGAAGAGTGTTGAAAAATTTTAAAGTTAAAAGTAAAAGTGAAGTAAAAAAGAGATATTAATGATCATGTATTAATGATCAGATTTTTGCTAGTCGATAGGAAACTAGGGTAAATATAAGAAAATAAAAGGAAAGAATAAATAAGTTTTGTATGGTAATATATATAAATATGAAATTGTATTAATAACTATTTATGTATGAAAGTTTCATGAACATTTCTATATCGAAGAGAGAGTGTATTTAAAGGAAGCGTAAGTTAAGGGTGTATTATATTTAATAAAAATTTGTTCTGCAATTTTTTTTAGGATTATGTATGTAAGTGAATAGAGGTTAAGAAATAATATTGTTAGGTTTAAGTTTATATTGGAAAAAAAAAAAAAATAATAATGTTAATTAAATGAAAGTTGAATATTAAATAATGTTGACTTAATTGTTCAAAGGGTTAAAGGTAATAATGGTAAGTTAAAGGAGGGAAGGTCAAGTGGTGTCAGGGGTCGAAAATGAACATGTTTGTGGAGTTATTTCGATCAAGGTTGGGTGGGCAAATCGAGGAGCATAACATCTGTCTCCGTATTGTCTTGTGGTATGGTGTGGTTTGTTGTTAATGAGTATTTAGTTTGGTTTCAGTTTAATATTGTCTTTTTTTTTAATTTTGTGTACGTTCACGCGCCTGGTGAGAGGGTTGGGACCTTCCTGAGAATATATACGAGCTAGTCGGAATCCTCATCAGTGCGAACGGTTTGTAACAAGGTGACGCCCGGTGGTATGTGTAATCGCAACATAAGTGGTGTCCAACCGTACTAGTGCTTCGTAACAGTGTCCACACCATATATTTCATATACACCAACGCAACAAACAGGTACGTACTCAAATGTAGGGTTGCCACATGCAACGGATAATATTACGTCACAGGGATCGTTTATGCCCACATATCCGAATGTGTATACACCGTCTGTGGGTGGTGGTAATTTCGGAGCGACACGGAAGTTGTATGACCTTCCGGAATTTAATGGTCAACCCGAGCAATGGCCTGTTTTTATAACAGCGTTCAGGGAATCATCTTTGGCATATGGGTACACTCAATTGGAGAATACGTTTAGACTTCAAAAGTGTTTAAAAGGTGCAGCAAGAGAGGAAGTAGATTGCTTGCTCATAAATCCACGGAACGTTTTAGAAATAATCGAACAGCTTGAATTTAAATATGGTCGCCCTGACCTTTTGATTAAAAGCCAATTACAAAAGGTCCGGGATATAGTACCCATACGGGAGGACCATTTAGAGAAATTTCTGCCATTTGCAACTAAAGTGCAAAACTTGACTACCTTTTTGAAAAGCGCTAATGCCATACAATATTTAAGTAACCCCACATTGATGGAGGAGCTTATATCAAAAATGCCAATGACAAAACGTATAGAGTGGGTGTCGTACTCGTCGCCGGTTAAACCATTTCCTACACTGGAACACTTTAACGCCTGGATTAATCAAATAGCTAAGATTATTGCCCAAGTAACACCAATTATGCCAACGCCGCCGGCTACGGGTGTGAAATATCAATCTCATCAAACAACATCCACTGTAAATAAGTCATATGGGTCAAAATCGTGCCAATGTAAAAACAGTACTTTCAATGGATAAAGTCATCAGTGAAAATGCTAAAAGGAAAATTATTTGTGTCAAATGTAATGATTCACATTTTTTGTCAAAATGTGAACAATATATGAAAATGAAAGTAGACGAACGATGGAAATTCGTAAAAAGCAATCGCCTTTGCTTTTCATGCTTGGGTAAAGGACACAGTTTGATACAATGTAATCGTAAAAGAAATTGCCAAGTTGACGGATGCAAAATGGTACACAATACAACGTTGCATCAAGAATCTAGTAGTGAACATGAAGTGAACAATATTCAGATCAGACCGTTTACTCCAAAGACAACAAAATTACTCTTCAAAGTAATACCTATTGAGTTGCGTGGTCCAAACAATTGTGTTATGAAAACTTATGCCTTTTTAGATGAAGGGTCATCGTCAACTTTAATACAGGAGTCGCTTACACAACAAATGGGTTTTGAGCTGAAGAAGGATCCGATTATAGTTCGTCGGTTCGAAGGAGGACCCAAGAAAGTACAATGAATGCAGGTGCAAGTACAAATTAAGGGAGCCGGAAATAATAAAAAATGGCATAAACTGATAGCTCATAGTGTGCCAGAAATGGACTTGCCATCACAAACGGTCAACTTAGAGGAGCTTCATCATAAATTTCATAAGCTAAAGAGCCTTCTAATTGCGGAATACGATGATGCTTCTCCTAAAGTATTAATCGGCTTGGATAATAGTCATCTGACGCCCAATGTGAAAACTATTTTACTAGACGAATATTTTATTGCCACCAACACGCCATTGGGTTGGTTAGTCTATGGTAATCCACAAGCAGGGGATATAACAACGTCGCTTCAAGGCTCAGTCATAATGTTAAATGCAATGGTACCACAACAAAATATTGAAAAAATTGTGGCAGACTATTTTACCACCGAAAATTTCGGTGTTGCAGTGCCAAGGCAGCCACTTGAATCAAAGGATGTAGTTCGTGCGCGTCAAATTTTAAAGGACACTACTAAAAAGATTGGTGACCGATACGAAACCGGTCTACTGTGGAAAAGCGACGAAGTGAAAATGCCAAACAGTTACAATATGTCATTAAATCGACTACATTCAATGGAAAAGAAAATGGACAATGACGATGTATTTGCCAACGCAAACAAAGCTGCCATGACAAATTATGTATCAAGTGGATATGCAAGAAAATTGTCGCCACCTGAAGTTGGAAAAATAACTTCACACACTTGGTACTTGCCACATTTTGCGGTTATTAATATTAATAAGCCGGGTAAACTGAGACTGGTATTCGATGCAGCCGCCGCCGTAAATGGAAAGTCCTTGAACTCTGTACTCCTCAAGGGCCTTGACGACAATCAAGCGTTATTGAAAATACTCTTTCAATTTCGCGAGGGTACAGTTGGTGTATGTGCTGATATTAAGGAAATGTTTCTTCAAGTGCGAATACGTAAGCCGATCAAGATGCTCAACGGTTTCTGTGGCGATTCAATCGGAATGAGCCAGTAGAAACATATACAATGTCAACTATGATATTTGGTGCCACATGCTCACCATGTAGTGCGCAGTATGTGAAGAACATGAATGCAATTGAGAATGCTAGTGACCAGCCTGAGGTAATCGATACGATAGTAAGCAGCCACTACGTTGATGACATGGTGTGTAGTTTTTAAAAGCGAAAAAGATGCTTTGCGAATTTCTTTAGCTGTTAGGACAACACACGCCAAAGCCGGATTTGAAATCCGTGGCTTCATATCAAATTCAGCCTATGTACAAAAACATTTGAACAAGGATGTTGAAAGTCAGCACCCAAACGTTAACATGAACACCGCCGATGAAGTGGAGAAAGTATTAGGGATGTTCTGGAACAGTAATACGGATGAGTTTGTTTTCAAACTGCATATGAATCGAGTCGATCCCGAGATAATGGCCGGTATGAAGTGTCCTACCAAGCGGGAATTGTTATGTTTAGTCATGTCCGTGTACGAGCCGTTCGGAATGCTTGCCAATTTATTAATCTATGGCAAAATATTGTTGCAGGAACTGTGGCGTACCGGAACAAATTGGGACGATGTTATACCTAAACATATTTATAAACGTTTTACACAGTGGGTTCAAAGTTTGCAGTTGGCGAAACAATTTCATCTGCCTAGGTGCTACTACCATCAACTATTTCAACCTGAAGCCATAGTCGAACTTCATATTTTCAATGATGCCAGTGAAACTGCCTTTGCGTCTGTCGCCTACTGGCGCATTGTTTTGCCAGACAAAATTCAAGTCTGTTTTATCGCCGGGAAGACTAAGTGTGCTCCCCTAAAGGTTTTGTCAGTACCCCGTCTAGAACTGCAGGCCGCAGTGTTGGGTACGCGACTGAAGAGCGCAATCATTGAGAGTCACCGGATTAAGCCAAAAAGGACAATTTTATGGAGTGACTCAAGAACAGTAATTAGCTGGATAAAATCTGATCACAAACAGTATAAAGCATTTGTTATGCATAGAGTCGGAGAAATTCTCGAAACCACGCACGAAAACGATTGGCGCTGGTTACCTACAAAATTAAATGCAGCCGACGCCGCAACCAGAACAACATATCCAGTGACTTACAGCCCTCACAACATGTGGATACAAGGACCCGCCTTTTTATCAAACGCTGAAGAAACTTGGCCTCGGCAACTTAACTTGGATCCTGAAATCAACACAGACGAGGAAAAACGAAATTTTGTCATAATTATTAATACAACATTGATTGACTTTAATAGATTTTCAAATTATCTACGACTAGAGAGAACTATTGGTTGGGTATTGCGATTTTGTAAATTATGCCGCAGAAAACATGACAGCCGTAGTATTCATGAGTTAACAACGTCTGAACTTCAAAAAGCTGAAGTTGTAATATGCAAGCTAGTGCAACGAGAAGTATACAGCAACGAAATCAACGTATTAAATTTGGATCGTGTGGTATCAAAAAATAGTACAATTTCATCACTTACTCCAGGCCTTAATGCCGATGCAGTCTTATGTGTGTATGGACGCATTGATTACGCTTTGGCCTTGCCAGAATCAACTAGACACCCTATAATCCTGCCATATCGTCATGTCGTGACTGAACTAATCGTAATGTGGTATCATCGCAAATTATTTCATCAAAACGAAGAACTCATAGTCAACGAGATAAGAAGAAAATTTTGGATTCCACATTTGCGAGCCGCAGTCAAACGCGCAAGATCAAAATGTCAACAGTGCAAAACAAAAGCGCAAAACCAAAGCCGCCAATGATGGGTCAACTGCCAATTGACCGCTTACAACCATATGTTAGACCTTTTACATACACAGGCTTGGACTATTTCGGTCCAATATATGTAACTATTGGACGTAGACGGGAAAAACGGTGGCAGCTCTTTTCACATGCCTAACAATTCGAGCAGTTCATATTGAATTAGCAGCCGATCTGTCCACCGACGCTTGTATCATCTGTATACGCAACTTTGTAAACCGTAGAGGTGTTCCAGTAAAAATACGATCGGACATGGGAACAAACTTCGTTGGCACGGATGGTGAACTAAAACGGGTGAGTGATTTATTTGACTACAATTATATTCAAACCGAATTGGCGACGAAGAACATTACTTGGGAATTCAACTGTCCTGCCAATCCAAGTAGTGGAGGATGCTGGGAACGACTTGTCCAGTCGATGAAAAAGGTACTTGCCGTGACTTTAAAAGGCGTAGCTCCTCAAGTCGAAACTTTACGTAGCCTACTCATAGAAGCCGAAAACGTGGTTAACAGTCGCCCACTTACTCATCTACCCGTCACACCTGAAAACCCGGACCCGTTAATGCCAAACCATTTTCTGTTGGGCACCACCAATTCTACACAAACGCCTGGTGATGGTGACCCAATATGCTCACGGAAGCAGTACAGAATAGGTCAACAATTGAAGAATCAATTCTGGAGACGGTGGATACGTGAATATCTATCTACATTAACCAAACGTACCAAGTGGTTCACACCTCAAAAGTCTATTGAACAAGATGATTTGGTCATTATATGCGACGAGAATCTTCCGCGAAGCCAATGGAGAAGAGGTATTGTAACTTCAAAACTGACGGCCAAAGATGGACAAACCCGAATTGTCGAAGTACGTACTTCTAGTGGAACCTTGCGCAGACCAGTATCTAAATTGGCGGTGCTGGATATTAGTGGTAAAGCTTCGGAGGAACTTTACGGGGGGCGGGATGTCGCCGACCCATAGCAACATAGCTGCCACAAAACTGCTACTATGACGACACCTTTATTATTCCCTTTTTATTATATTTTCTTTGTACTTTTATACAACTTTGTACTTTTATACAACTGTGAAATGTCAAACTTAAACTTAACGCATATCATTAACAAGAAAAGTTTTGCTTGGATAAGTCGTTTTTATAGTATTCTTGGAAAAATACGAAATGTAAGAATTAATATATATTTCCTTTCTGTACTTATATTAATTCATTATTAATTTTAGTGAAATAAACTCTAGCAATCTCATACAGTATTTTTTGGAGTGTTTATTTCTTTCGTCGTCAAACCTCTGTTGTATCAATACACAACATGGACGTAACTCCCGTATCAAATATTAACGATGTTAAGGAACACAAACCTCCACCCATTGTTGTAGAAGCTAACGCTTCATTTACAGAAATACAAAAGCTGCTTGGTAAGGATTGCATTTTCAAACGTACTTCAATTGGTACCACAATTTTTGCTCCTAGTAATAAAATGTACGAATGCTACAAGCAAATACTGAAAGAGAATAAGATGAAGTTTCATTCTTATGGCTCCAAAGAAAATAGGTTATACACCACTTTTTACACGGTTTACCCCGCATAAGCTCTGAGGAAATCTCCAAGGAGCTAAAAAACTACAACCTATCCCCCTCTTCCGTAACTGAAATAGTCACCAAATTCAGTTCAAACAATAATGCCGTTTATAAAGTTCAATTTGTTCGTAAAAATTTTAATCCAACTGCTTTAAAAAATGTACGAACAATTTCTAATATTATAATTTCTTGGAAAAAATACAAATCGAAATCCAAGAACAAACCAACTCAATGCTGGAACTGCTTGATGTATGGCCATGGCGGTGAACATTGCCATCGAAGTGCTGCACAAATGAAAAAAGGCCAGCTGTTTTTACATGCTTTAATTGCAAAAAACAAGGAAAAGAGAGAACTGATCACTCTGCAAACGATATCAACTGTCCGTTACGTTCTCTCTATTTGGAAACTAGAACAAGAGTTACTTCTAAAAGTCCGAATAAAAGCAGACAACTATAAAATAACTCATTTCAATTTAATGTGGGAGATTTTCCTAATTTAAGAAACAACAACACAAATTGTAACAATAACAATAATAACAGCAAAGCTACATATGCTAATCAGCTGAAAACAAACAACGATTTATTAAGCATTGATGAGCTTTTTGATATCTTCACTACAGCTATGGATGATTTGCATAGGTGCACTTCAAAAGTACAACAAATCAAAGTTGTAAAGTCAATGGTAAAATACGCCCATGGATTATACTAATAATTTAAACGAATTCAAAATGCTTCACTTGAATGCTAATGGTATTTCAAACTTTTCTAAATTAAAACAATTGGAAATACTAATTGAAAGAGAAAATATTAAAATAGCGTCTTTTAATGAAACATTTTTTTCAGAAAATCATGGACCCTTTCTTAAAAATTATTATTTATATAGAAGTGACAGAACAGATGCTAGAGGAGGAGGTGTGGCTCTGTTAGTTCATAAATCTGTCGCTCATAAAAACCTCTTTATATCAAACACTTCATCAATCGAAAACATCTCAATTGAAGTTATTATAAATAATAGACCTATTGTTGTATCTTCGTTATATTCACCAAGATATACCCATAACTTCTGTGCTGATATCTTGAACCTAACACCTTCCACCAAAGAATACATAGTTTTTGGTGACCTAAATGCCAAACATTGCTCTTGGAATTGCCGTTCAAATAATACTGCAGGAATAGCACTCAACAATCTACAGCAATCAAGCAATTTTTTTATACACTATCCTAATAGTCCAACCCTATTCCCCCATCAACACAATCGCGAAGCATCCACAGTCGATATTATTTTAAGCAATACCGCTTTAAATATAGACGTAAAGACAATGGATTACGAAATACCGACAGACCATCGCCCCATTATGTGTACACTTAAAAGTGGCCTCGCAGGTTGACACCTCAACTATTACGATTATAGTGCAACCAGCTGGAACATTTATATGAATTTTTTAGAAAATAAAATCACGTTAAATTCGGATATATACAATACTAAGGTAGTTATTGATCAGGAAATCCAAAAATTTATAAATGTAGTCTTCGAAGCAAGGGATGCGTCTACACCTAAAATAACCCAACAAAATAATTACACATTACCAGAAAGTACTGTGAAATATATTAAACTAAGAAGAAGCTTTAAAAGAAAAAGCCAACGATCTTCAAATATAGACGAGCAAACTTCTTATAATCAATGTACTAAGTTTCTAAGTAACATGATTGATAAAAGTATTAATTCGGAACGCAATAAGAAATGGTGTCAATTATTATCCAATTTAAAACCAGGTGATAAATCATTTTGGAGAATAAGCAGGAACTTGCGAGGAAAAGGAAAAAATCAAATCTCTCACCTTGAGGTTGGAAATACAAGGATAACATCTGATAAAGACAAGGCTGAAGTCCTGGCAAATAAATTTTCAAAGCAAATAACCTCGCTTCGAATTACAACCACTCAGCGGATATAGTAATAAATTCAACAGTAAATAATTTTAAGAAGGAAAATCCCAGTTCTGAGTCAACAATTTATACATCTCTAGAAGAAGTAATGAATATTGTCTCATTAATAAAACCCTCAAAATCTCCTGGTTTTGACAATGTTCCAAACCTGCTCTTAAAGAAACTACCACTCAAAGCTCTAAAATTACTGGTTATAATATTTAACAGCTGCATCAAACTCAACTATTTCCCAAACCATTTCAAAAACGCTAAGGTTATAGCTACCACAAATCTGGTAAGCCAAAAAATAACCCAAATAGCTATAGACCTATTAGTTTGTTAAGTAACTTAGGTAAAATATTTGAAAAAATACTACATTCTCCTCTTAGTGAATTTGTAACAACCAATTCTATTGTTGCTAAAGAACAATTTGGATTTAAAAAAGGGCATAGCACTACTCACCAAATAAACAGAATTAAAAATCAAATAATCACCAATAAAAACAATAAACGTTCAACGGGTCTAATATTGTTGGATATCGAAAAAGCGTTTGACACCGTTTGGCATAATGGCCTAGTATTTAAACTTCTTGATGCAAATGTACCAAAATATTTATGCAAACTTATTTCAGATTTCGTTCACTGCAGAAGCTTTAAAGTTGCGATTAATAATGAAACATCATCTCCAAAAACCATTATCACAGGGTTACCTCAAGGATCAGTCTTGTCGCCATTGCTTTACTCGATATATACATCCGATTTCAAAGTCCCGAAATATATGAAAATTGCTTACTACGCAGATGATACTGCGTTAATTTCTTCAAACAAACTTACAAGTGCACTCCTGAAGAAAATGGAAAAGGGACTTGTAAATTGCAGTAAATATTTTCACAAATGGAAAATCAAAATTAATCCAAACAAGACCCAAGCAATTATTTTTCCGTTCAACAAATCTCCCAAAAGATTGCCAAGACGTCATCTTCATATTGGAAATAATACCATAAATGTAGTTAATCATGTCAAATATCTCGGAGTTGTCTTGGACAAAAAGCTAACTTTTAAACAACATATTATGGCTACGTGCCAAAAAGCTATAAAATCATTGAAAGCATTATGGCCACTTCTAAATAGAAGGTCATTTCTAAACCCCAAAAACAACAATCTCCTATTCAAAAGTGTTATAAGGCCAATTTTAACATATGCGTGTCCTATTTGGAGTGACGCTGCCAACTGCCACCTAAAACGCTTACAAATTATACAAAACAAATGTCTTAAAATGATAAATAAAAAACCCTGGAGGTATCCTACAAATCTTCTTCATGAAGAAACAGGTTATGAAAAAATTATCGATTTCATAACAAGGATTAACAACAATTATTTTGCCAAAATTGAAAATTCCTCTTACCCACTGATAAGAGAATGTAGAGAAGTAACGTAAAATTAAAAAGAAATCACCAAATTGAAAATTATATGCTTATAGAGGTCTATTATTTCTAATAAACCTTCTATAAGCATATAAATATTTTCAGATAGTATTTGAATTTATTAAATCATATAAAGGTTTTTTCCCTCCCATTTTCCTTTAAAAATCATTAAAAAATAAAATAAAAACTATTTAATGTCCTTACATCCTATATATTATTTGTTGCAATATCTATGTTAAGATAAGATCTCATATGTAAATATCAAATTTGTTAAAATATGTAAATAAATTAAGAATATATAATTGAATTGAAATTGGTCTTTGGTATTGCTTATTTTATTATTAACATATTTGGCTTTTTCTTTATTAATTCTTGTTTTGTATATTTTTCTTATTTCCTTATAATCATTCCATGCTGCAATAGTTTTTGTCGTTTGATATTTACAAATTTTTTGTCTTTCAAGAATTTTTAGATCATTATTAAACCATTTGCTAGTGTTATTAGTTTCTTTTATTACTTTTTTATATGTAAATTGTTTTATAGTGTTTTCTAGACATGAGTCAAAAAAGATAACATTATTATTTAAAATGTCATTTTTATTTCTACTTATTCTTTGGATTAATTCTCGGTAAAATACACTTTTATTATATTTAAATATTTCAATTTCTTTGGTATGAACTTGTTCATCATTTTCGTTATTAAAGTCTATTATTAGATCTATTGATTCATGATCTGCTATCTTAGTTTTATTATTATTTTTTACTGTTATTTTTTGTTGTTCGTTATGATGTAATCAATTAATGTTCTAGAATTTGCTGTTATTCTTGTATATTCCGAAACAATTTGTGTAAGACCGTTATCACTTAGAATACTCTCCATTTTGCTTTGGTATGTTCCTTCTGTGCACCAGTCTATGTTGAAGTCTCCTGCTATTAATATTTCACAGCTCTGTTCATCCAGTTCTTCTAAAGTTTCTTCAAATGCTTCAAAAAATTCAATTTCCCTACAATTTGGTGATCTATATGCTGCCATTAATATGAAAAATATTTTTTTGTATTTAGCTGTACACACATTTATCCAGTATTTTGAGTTATTTACTTTTTCGAAAAGGCTTGTTATAGTCCATTGATTTTAAAGTAGCTTATCACACCACCAGTTCTTGTCGAGTTGGAAAATGTACTTGTATGTTTATATCCTTGAAGTTCTATCTCTTTTTCATCAATTTCTTCAGTCATGTGCGTTTCAGTCAGTACAATGAAATCTGGATTTTCGATTGGTGCTATTATTTCCAATTGGTTATAGTTGTTAATCAGACCTTGTATATTTGTATATATTCCTCGAATATGCTTTCGTTGTTAGGAATTTAAACCAATTATTTTTTTAATATTAAGTTTATTTTGGTATTGGCATTGAAATTTTTATTAAAGTCACTTTGGACAAAATTTCGGAGGAATACTTCTTGTTCATGTATTAAATGCACTTTTCTACTACGTTTGTTATATTGTTTTTCGCCTTTTTCATATGCTTTATGCAAATTCTCTTTTATAGATTGTCTTATTAATGGTAAATTATCTTTCCTTTCTAGGATATCAATTTCTGCATCACCTAGAGCTTGTAATTTTCGGGCCAAATTATAATCTGGACCAGAATTATACATTTGCTGACCAAATAAAGCAAAATATGGACTTGTGCCTATCGCCTCGTGTATGGAACTGCGTAAGGAACATTCAATTCCTGATAGATGGCTATCCCAATCACGATAGTCGCCCTTAAGATATGCCCGAATACCCGCCAACACAGACTGGTTTATCCTCTCTGAGGCATTAGATTGTGGAGCATATACAGCGGTTTTCACGTGGTTTATTTTGTACGCCTTGATCATATGCTGAAATTCGTGCGACACAAACTGTTTTCCGTTATCGGAGTGTATCATATCTGGCGTAACGAATTGCTTTTAAAAATACAAATTTAGAAATATGGTCTACGACAACAAACAGGTAAGCATTTCCTTATTTAGAGCGAGGATAATTCCCTAAAAAATCTATATATAGTTTTTGAAAGGGACGATCAGTAACTACCTCATTCCCCATCCTTGGTCGCATTTCAAAATTTGAAGATTTTGTTTCATTACAGTTTTTACAATTCCGTATATAATTTTTCACGTAAGTTACCATTTTCGGCCAATAGTAAAATTTTCTAATTCTGTGCAGAGTCTTAGAAATTCCTCCGTGAGAAGCAGTTTCTTCATCATGACATTTGGAAATAATGGTTGTTATTAAATTTTCAGGCACCCAGAGTTTCCACTCAAGACCGCTATCATCTTTGGAAAATTGCACTTTCTTGTAAATTATCCCATCATCAATCTTCAAGTCAGGTAACCGTGATTTGTTTTCCTTTACGATACCGTACTATTTCTCTATATTCTGAATCAAATTCTGTTGTATCGAATCCCAATAAACCAACTTCTTCCACTTCTAGATTTTCAACCGCCCTAGACAACATATCTGCCACCACATTTTCGGAACCTTTACGATGCTCGAGATGAAAATGATATGACTGGAGCTGCAGTGACAAACGCGCTAACCTGCCGCTCAAGTCCTTGAGGCTCATCAGCCATTTCAAGCTTGCGTGGTAAGCTCCATCAGTTCTATGTAGTACCGCCGCTAAACATTCCTTCTCCGTTACGGTGTAATTTTGTTGCGCCCCATTCAACTTCTGGGAGTAGAAGGCAATATGCATGTCAGTGTTTGCTTCATCTTTTTGAAACAACACTGCACCAACACCAATATGTGACGCGTCGCATTGCACATAAAAAGGCCGTTTAAAATCCGGATGGACTAATACAGGTGCTGTTGTCAATGCCCTCTTTAACTCATAAAAAGCTTGAAGCGTTGCGTCTGTCATTGAAAACTTTATACCTTTTTTCAACGTGTCAATTAAGGGAGCTGACATAATGGCAATATCTTTAATAAAGCGCCGATACCAACCGGCAGTACCCAAGAAACTACGAACTTGTCTTGGAGTCATTGGTATGGGTATTTTTTTCAATTGCTTCGATTTTCCCCGGATCCGTTTGAAGAGTACCTCCCCCTATCACAAAACCAAGGTATTTTAATTCTCGGAAACAAAATATACTTTTACTCATACCTATTGTTTAATTTGCTCCACTCAAACAGGTCGCCACTTCTTTTAACAACGACATATGGGAATCAAAATCTTTAGATATAATCAGCAGAACATCTAAATCATCGAATTTAAGATCGACACTGCTGATGTATATCGTTTCATCTACTCTGCTGAGGATTCCTTCGATATTTTGTATCGGATAAGCATCCTTAACTGTGAGGTCATTGAGTCTTCCGGCATCTAAACACAGGCGGTTTTTACCCGGTTTACAGACAAGGGTAACCCGATTGTTCCAAGGGCTTTCACTTTCTTCGATGACTCCTAGTTCTAACATCTTATCCACCTCCTCATATAGCAGCTCTTGGACCTTTGGAGACACAGGATAATGTCTTTCCTTGAAAGGTACCGAATTCGGGATGAGTTGGATATTGTGGCTCTCCAGGTGAGTTTTGCCCAAACCATCCTGTTCGAATGTTTTAAATAAGTTTTTAATTTCATTTACTTTAAGTTCCTGCCGTATTTAATTTATGTTTGGGCTCCTTCTTAGGTATCGGTTGCAGATCAAGATTTATTTTGGCCATATCTATTTCATCCACCTCTAATACATCTGGAGCTAAATTAAACATACGCCAGAAATCAATCCCTAAATAATCTACCTGCTCTAAAGAAGGACATAAATAAAAACGCATCTTGTGCTCTTGTCCCCGGTATCTCACCGTCAGAAAAATATTTCCAATCACTCTATGGGACCTTTCAGCAGCTGTGAAAACACTTGTGTTATACCTGTCCGCTTTGACCCCTATTTCCTTTAACAATTCATTACACCCTTTCACTAACAGACTAACTGATGCTCCAGTATCTAACAACCCCTTAATTTTTTTGTTTTCCAGAACAATCTCAGGAAAAACTCGCGGATCACCGTTATACAACTTCTGAGGATATGAATGACTTTCTAGCTGATCTTCCGTTATAACGTGTCCTGGCTTTCTGCACTCTGGTTGTAAGTTTAGCGGTTGTGACATTGTCATCCTTATTAAAGATTCTGTTCCTGACAGCTACATAGTTCTTTAATCTATCTTCATAAGATGTGTACGCCCGTTTATTCTTTGTTGGGTAATGTATTGTGCTTATGGTGTTTAGATAAAATACTATAGTTATTATTTTGTTGCAGATTTTCGGTCATTGTACCTACGCATCGGGTGTTACTGACGTTTGTGTGGAGCGCGACTCCGTTTTCGCCACGCCCCTCCGCCTGTTTCCCTGGCTACAATTGGACATTTGGGAGTTATCGTTCGCTCCAAACCACATTTGAAACAAAAAATGTTTCGAATTGTTGATTCACTGTAAGTATGGCCCGGTAACCTACAGTTCCAGCATTTTAATTTTCTATCACGCTGAGCTAAAGCATCGACCACCACTACATCATTGTCATCAGTCATTGGTACCACTTCACCATGAATCTCATTGACATGTTGACGGTTTGGGAATCGCGTATTTTGTGGAGGTGGGACTGCCCTGACATCACGTTTAGGGAACCTTAATTCACTTTCTTTGCACTCTTCCCTCAACTGTTCTATACTGTAAATGGTCATGGGAGAAATCATCTTAGCCAAGTTCTTAAGATTTCCTCTCAATATCTTAATCATTTCGTAATCTGGAACTGGATTGCGAAGCCTTGCTATTAGGGTCAACATAGTGTGAAAGTAAGCATCTATTGACTCCCCCACTTGCTGCTTCTTTTCTACTTATTCCCTCATTACCTCGAAATCCGTTCTAGTGGATTGATATTGCTTCAAAAGGCTAAAACGCAACGTCGGCCAATCCAAGGGATTGGCAATGTTTTGCAAATCAAACTGACTTCCATTATTTCTGGCATTTACACCATCAAAAATTAAGTTCCACCTATCGATTCTGATCTTTCCCTCTACCGGTTCTACATTTTTCATTGCAATTTCATTGGTAAAAACTGGGCCCGTAGTTAGAATATTTGAAAAACGACCTTACTCTGCAACACGGTTTCTACTATTTGTGTCCACATGTTCGTTTTTGCGGAATTTGTTGATTGACATAAATCGGTAAAGTTGGATTATTACTAGGCAAGGTATTATATTGATATGTATTCGGTGGGCGAGTTTGCTGGTAATTACCAGTTTGAACATGTTGGTAAACATTCGGTGGAATATGTTGGTAATTAGAAGGAAGATTGGTTGGGTTTGCATTGGGTTGGAATTGTTGAAAATTATTCGGTTGATACTATGTTTGGGAGGTACTAGGTGGTAGTTGATAACCCGGAATCCCTTCCTTTCTAACTGTTTCCCTAGCATATTCAATTCCCTGTACCGACATACTACTTCTTCCTGACCTGGCTTCGAAAGAATTTTCCTCCAAATTCCCACCATCTTTCAAAGGTTTAATTACCTCATTGACGTTATCCATGATACTTTTAAACCCTTCCTTCATTGTAGTTAGAACCCAGCTGGACATTTCACTGATACAAGCGCAAACGGTGGCGCTTGTATCAAGAAATATGCTTAAAGCGGCAGCGGGAAGTTTAAAAAAAATCGTTTAACAAAGTTTCAATTTTTCTTGGTTGGTTCCTGGCGGTACCAGTGGGATATTAAGGGTTAAAATAAAGCTGCATTTTATTTATATTACAACTAAAAGTTTGAAAGGTAAGTACCCACAAAAAAAAATTAAAAACATTAAAACTAAAAAAAAAATCACTTGCACATCCATTTGCTATTCCCGCATACTTCTCATGACTTTCATGCAATACTCTTAAAGTGAACAAGCCACTTATATCATGAGAAGTCTTTGGGAAGATTACCAAAAGATTTTCGTTCTCATTTGGGCGCCATATTGTTGCATGACCTTTGTCTGTCCGCCGGAAGTGACGATTTGCCCGGCTAGCTCACGATGACAGGGGGTTACGACCAGTCATTACCGGCAAAGGCCGAACAATAAAATTTATAAAACAAAAAAAGCTACAAAAAAAAATATCCACATACTAATAATCAAAAAAAAACTCACTACAAACGGACGGACAAACCAGCACAATAAACGGAACGTAGATAACGACTATGAGGACAACAGCTGGTGTTAGTCCCCCTAGCTGCCCACCCAACCATGGTAATCAATTTAAATAAAATTCGAATGATTACCCCACAAATAACACGATTCACTGGTCACCTACGTATACTCACATTAACACACCCACAGCCTAACACAGTCGTGACAACTTGACAGCTGCTAAAAAAGTAATCTCGAACCGTATGGCTTTGTTTACTTTTTTTTTTCTTATATTTGATACAAGGACTTTGAGAAAGAGATTAAAAAATAAAATATACAAAATATAATGTGTGCAAGTGAACAGCTACACATGTTTGCAACCAGAATAAAAAACAATAATAGAAAAAATAGTGAGTATTTGCTATTATGATAGACATTTAAAAAACAATAATATCGTATTTTCTGTTTTGATATAAATATATAAAAGGTGAATATTAAAACCCATAGCTTGTGATTTGTTTTACGTAAGACAATTACATTCAGGACTACTCAAGCCAGAGCCGAAGGAAAAAGGCAAAAATTACTATTGCTGGCACAACAAAAGGCAGCCAAAAAGGAAGAAGCAAAACAACGATGATGAACAATATGAAGATGAGATGCTGGATAATGTAGCCGACATGTTGGATGGAGAAGATTCGAAATTTATCGAAAAAGGAACGCAAACAACATAAAAAGTTGGCCGAGTTGAAAAAGAATGAGACAAGAGCCAATTCTAATGCTGCCTACACACGAGCCAACCAGTTGAAGCAATGGTTGTAGCAACTTGTTTTGTTAGTTGACTACACACGTGGCAACAATTGGCGCAACTTCATTACTGTGTAGCTGTCGTACAGAAAAGACCACAGACCAAGCGGAAGAAAATTATAATTAAATTTTTTGAAATGAGTGACGTAATACGTGATATAACTGCAATTATTATAATAGACGAAATTTTGTACGAATGTGAGGAAGAGGAGATGGAAACAAAAAATAAAAATTGGCTTTTAAAAAAAGAGGAATTTTCCAACGAAAGGCTGCTGAAGGAACTAAGAGAAAATGAGCCAGTGGATTATAAAAATTATATGAGGTTGGATGAAGCCCTCTTTGCAAAATTGTTGAACTTGGTAAAAGCCAAAATATCTAAACAAGATACAATAATGAGAGATGCAATATCAGCAGATGTAAGACTGGCAATAACTTTGCGGTATCTTGCAACAGGAAACTCATTCCAAGATATGAAATTTTCGACGGCGGTATCTCCCCAAGCTATTGGGAATATTGTCATTGAGACATGCGACGCCATCAATGAAGTTTTAAGGGACTATATTAAGGTTTGTCAGCGTATTATATTTACATAAGTATTTTAAACCAATATTAAGATTTTTTTAGTTACCAAGAACTTCGACTGAATGGTTGGTGGTAGCGGACAACTTTTATCAAAAAACAAAATTTCTGCATTGCCTCGGAGCTCTAGACGGGAAGCACGTCAAAATAAAGAAGCCACCGCATTCTGGCTCAAATTATTTTAATTACAAAAAAACATTCAGTATTGTACTGATGGCACTTGTATATTGCAATTCCGAGTTTCTTATGGTGGACATTGGCACCAATGGTCGAATTTCAGACGGTGGTGTCTTCAATAACACAAGATTTTTTAAAAAATTGGAAAGAGACCAACTTTTGTTACCACAACCAAGTCCAGTAATTGGCGAAACACCAATTCCATATGTTTTTGTGTCGGATGACGCCTTTGCTCTTCGTCCAAACGTAATGAAACCCTATGCACATAGCGGCTTATCACCCTCACAAAGTTTTTTTTAATAAACGACTCAGTTCGGCAAGGGTAAAGGTTGAAAATGCCTTTGGAATTTTGGCAGCAAGGTTCCAGCTACTTAATACTACCATCGCTCTTTCGCCCGAAAAAGCTAGCAAAGTAGTATTAAGTTGTTGCTACTTGCATAACTTCATAAAAAAAGAAATGGGTTCCGCTCGCAATGGCGCAGAAGATATTTCTGGAAATCTAATGGTAAATTTGCGGTCAACTTTGGCTAGAAATTCACCATCTGAGGCGAAAACTGTGAGAAACAATTTATGCGAAGCCGTCTATGCCTTAGAAGATTTGTAAAAAAAGACAAAAATATTATTTTCTTATTTTTACTCATATACAAAGTTTTTTTATTCATTTACATTACATTATCAAATGAATTCTATTGATTATATAATCCTCTATAACGCAATTATTGATTACTAATTTACTACGATTACAAATTCTAATTACAAAATTCTAATCAAATAAATCAATATTTACAATATTTACAATTGGCTTTCATTGAAACTAATTTTTCAAACGAATGACTTTTTCCTTTTACTTGTAGCTGGATGAAAGTCCGGATCCCAAAAAAATCATTTTCGGAACAATATTCAGACATATTGACCTAAAAATATATTTTATTATTAAGAGTTTACAACAAGCGTTTACAATATTACTCACCAAAGTATTGGAACCCAAAGAAAATACTATATATATGACGTGTTGTTTCGAAATTAATTACGGAATTAAAATTTTATTAACATTATTTTTTATATAAAAATCAAAAGGCCGTTGATAATTATAAATCTAACACAAAGAATATAATGTACTAATAATATATGTAGGTATAAATAGATCACAATTGAAGTTCAAACAAGTAAGAAATTATAGTCGGTCTAGACCGGCTATAGAATACCCTATACCATGCGTTTAGAGACCCTATCTGTTAGGTCCAACTAATTGGATGTAGAAAATATGCATAAAGCAAATTTGAGTGACATTTTTATTCATTTTTTTGGCTTCAAATAAGAAAAATTTCATATCGGATGCTATATTTATATGGGGACTAGGTCGAAAAATGGACCCATGCTGATCATATTTGGTAAGGTCACTTATCTTTTGAAAAAATATAAACAAACCAAATTTGAGAAAAATCTGTGCAATATTTTTGTTTTTTGATAGATTTAAGTGAAAATCGGGAAACAGCTTTATATGGGGGCTATGACAAAGAATTGACATATGGGGTTTATTTTTGGATAAATGATAAAGGGATGTAATAAACACGCACAAACCCAATTTGACCGTGATCTATATGATAATTTGGATCGTATGGCAATTTATGTCGATTTCATAGGGGTCATTTGTATGGGGGCTAGGCCTGAACATGGACCGATTATCACCAATTTCAATAGCGTTCATGGCCGATAAAGGCTTATATACCAAATTTCATCAAAATATATTCATATTTGCGACCTGTAGTTTGATTACAAGGTTTACATGGACACACAGACGGACGGACGGACGGACATTGTTATATCGACTCAAAAAGCGATTCTGAGTCGAGCGGTAAGAAAGGTTGGGTCTAGGTCAACTACTTTTGGTTGTTACAAACAGCAGCACAAAGTCATTATTATACCCAAACCACATAGTGGTATAGGGTATAAAAACATAAAAAAGTTGACGTATGAGCCCAGGTCTGTGCGGCCACATTTTCTCTCTGTAGCTAAAAAACGTCATATATTTCGGGAAATCAAACAACTGGCGGTTACAAAACTTACGGAAACTATAAATATAGTTTGATCTCAATATTTCTGCGAGGTAGGAGAAATTCACAACAAAAACGATCTGGTTAAAGCTCTACAGGAAGAATAGGCAATATTTGCTAAACTATGTTCAGACGATTAGACGCCAGAATAATATAGGACCTCAAACTTAGTATTAAGTTATAAAAATTTCTGTGTTCCAAGTGAATTTTTAAGAACAATCATAAGTGAGCCCTCAGTTTTTTGTGGTTAAAAATAAGTACTATTTTTGTTTTTGTTATTGTATATAAGATTACGAAAATCACTTTAGTTTTTTAATATTTAATATGAAACTGTATATTTTAATGAATAAAATGGCATGTTTTATTTTAAAAAAAAAAATATTAAATTGTACTAAATTCATTTCAAAATTAAAGGTGGTGGAGCACTCAGACTGTATAGCTTATGAAAAATCTTCATACTTAATCTATTGCTTATTTAATAATTAAAAAAATAAAAGTAATTAAATTCAAACTAATTATAGTCAGTATCCCCAAGTAGGTCGTGAAATGACGAATACTGCCTTCCATTTGTTCCATCAGAATCTTCTACGTGGAAGACTTGTGAAGTCGATTGACTAAAATGAATTGGCTTCGAATGAAAAGATACTAATTGTGGAGTTGGCCTGTAAACGGTTTGCTGGGTAGACCCACTGTTGGAAATATCGCTCACAGATACAAATTGTGGAGTTGGCCTGTAAACGGTTTGCTGGGATGGGTATGTAAGCTGTTGGGTCTGCATAAAATTCAATGTCAATTTCTTCATCTGCCCCAAAACAAAAATTTCGTCGCAAGCCTTTTTCGCAAATAGCTTTTGTTCCGCTGATAATTTGCGGTATGAGCACGCCCAGGCATCTGCATAAATAGAGCCATCATCCTTTTCTTCTTTTTGTGACAAATTTTCTATATGCTTGGTAGCTTTTCGCAATAGCTCGTTCCTTTCAAAATTTTGTGAGCTTCTCTGCTTATTCTTATTTGCCACAGGACTCTGAAAAACAGGACTCTGAAAAAATTAATAAAGTAAGAAGCAATAAAAAAAATTTAAAACAGTATTTGCGGTATTGTGAAATAGTTACCCTTGAAGCGCACTCATGTTCTGAACTTATTACTGTGCTGATTCCTGGTTCGGGCATCTCGAAATCTTTCAAAAAATCAAGGGCATCAAAATACCATAAATTTTTTGATAAAGTTCATCAACACCAGCGCCACTTTTTTCACTTTGAATTTTTTTTTTTAATTCTCGTCGGTAGGCAGTTCGCATGTTTTTTATTCTGTTTTTCACCGTATCAACTGTAGCACTTGCATCAATGTTATTATATTCTATTTTTAATTGTTCGTATGCTTTGTTTCTAAGATTTTTATTTTATATTTTTCACTAGTTACGTCCCATAGCTCTCTCAAATTTTTATATTCGTTAATAAAATTAACATAATTTTCATTATTTTCGATAGCCATTTTCTTGTTTTCCTGGTTTCCGCTTAACATTGCTTCACACGAACCTTCCTATTCGCTTGCTTTCGACGAACTGAAGAAGTAAATTCAGTAAACAATGATACACACGTAGCAACGGTTGCCTCAACCAACCAAAAATATCAAAACTTTTTGATATTTCAGGCAACGGTTGATACAACACGAAAATCAATGGGCAACAGAGCTACACACCAAGCAACGGTTGATTCAACATGGCTGTGTTGAAGCAACCGTTGCATGGTGTGTAGGCAGCATAAGGTTTTGAGTGACATTTTGGAGGGTTTTGCTGATGCTTGTAAAAATTTGTTTTAAGTAAGACAATTACATACAATACTACTAAACCCAGGGCCGAAAGGAAGGAATCACTAATTACTATAGCTAAGCTAACCATTGGTCCAGCCGCTGGTGATGAAACTTTTCGCAAGTTGAATTGTGGTATTGTATGATTGCTTTTGATTATGACTTGCATGTAGAGTTCGTGTAATGCTTCTCATCGTAATTTGTCTGGTAATATTCCCATCACATTGGGTACTATACTGTTAGCTTCATAAATAAAACATTAATTTTATACTTTTTTATTTCTATAAGTAGACGGACTTGTACACCTTGAAATGAAGTTAATGGAGGATTCAATTTTGATAAAAGTAAACAATAGAAGCAACCAAATCAATACGAATAGAAAAATGTAAGTTGGTGCAATTGGCGGTATGGTCAGAGTGGAATTATGTTTTTAATTTAATTAAATATGTGAATTATATTTTCAACAGCTCGAAAGCAAATAAATTCCACAAAAGCCCATCAATCCTTAAACAAATTTTAATGTAAGAGAAGTATGAAATAAAAAATGTATTTGTAGATTTCCACCGTTGTCAAACATGATGTCCCCAAAATGATGACAATGTATGCTCAGTTTATGAAAAGTAATATGTAGTAGATGGCTTAAAACGCGTAAAGAAAGTCGAAAGTAAAGCCAAAACTACAAATTGCTTTTTATTGCTTTAATTTAAAACTAGCATTTAATGTAAATTTTTAATTATCCTGCATCTATGCAAAAATAAAACGAAACTACGGGCATTTATTTCAAAACTAAAACAAAAGAATGGTTTATTATTTCAAAAACTTATTTGATGCTTTAACATAATGAAATGTATATATTTTTTTGAATTTTTCGATCTAACTACACAACATAGATTAAAATATAAAAAAAATCTTCAACTGACGTAAAGCACATTTAGCAGCAGTACATTTGGCAATCCGATATTTTCAACCGAAAAACTTGTACGGTAACACGAACACGTCGGCCATCAGTTAATTTTTCGGGTTTGCTGAAAATTAAAAATTTGATCCCATGTACAAGTTAAATGTTAAAGCATAAAAAAATAACACAAATTTGGCAGTTTCAGGTTCTTATCCAAGTAGTTCCCTTATTTGTAATTTTGGCACCGAATTACTAAATTTTTCAATTTCAGGACGCATCATATTATAGTAAACCAACCACACAGCATCTAGAATCTAGACATATTCGAGTCTAAAAATATCGCAACTGCAACAGACTCGAAAACATCACCTAATTAATGCCTTTGGTATTTCAACGTCTTCATAATATTAACCTCTTCGTTTATACCGTCCAACCAGTCCAGACACACACTAGCGACATCTATATTTTTGTTTGTGAACTACAGAAATTTTCATAATATTTTTAGAAGTAGAATTCTGGGTGATGCTGTATTGGATTATTTGATAAGGCTTTTTTATGAAGACCCTAGGCAACATTCACCTGGAGCCTTAACCGATTTGAGATCTGCTTTAGTTAACAATACCGTATTTGCGTAATTAGCTGTAAGGCATGAAAACCGCAAATATTTTAGACACATGTCTCAGGTCGTAACGAAGCTACTGATCGGTTTGTGCGTATTCATACGAAAAATGGTTATAGTATAAACGAAGAGGTTAATATTATGAAGACGTTGAAATACCAAAGGCATTAATTAGGTGATGTTTTCGAGTCTGTTGCAGGTGCGATATTTTTAGACTCGAATATGTCTTTAGATGCTGTGTAGTTGGTTTACAATAATATGATGCGTCCTGAAATTGAACACTTTAGCAATTCGGTGCCAAAATTACAAATAGGGGAACTACTTGGATAAGAACCTGAAACTGCCAAATTTATGTTATTTTTTATGCTTTAACATTTAAATTGTACATGGGATCAAATTTTTAATTTTCAGCAAACCCGAAAAATTAACTGATGGCCGACGTGTTCGTGTTACCGCACAAGTTTTTCGGTAGAAAATATCGGATTGCCAAATGTACTGCTGATAAATGTGCTTTACGTCAGTTGAAAAATTTTTTTTATATTTTAATCTATGTTGTGTAGTTAGATCGAAAAATTCAAAAAAATATATACATTTCATTATGTTAAAGTATCAAAAAAGTTTTTCAAATAATAAACCATTCTTTTGTTTTAGTTTTGAAATAAATGCCCGTAGTTTCGTTTTATTTTTGCATAGATGCAGAGATAATTAAAAATTTACATTAAATTCTAGTTTTAAATTAAAGCAAAAGGAACTAATGTTATAGTTAGAGGTTTAACTTAAGCCATTTGTAGTTTTGGCTTTACTTTCGACTTTTTACGCATTTTAAGCGATCTATATATTACTTTTCATAAATTGAGCATACATTGTCATCATTTTGGGGACATCATGTTTAAAAACGGTGGAAATCTACAAATACATTTTTTATTTCATCCTTCTCTTATATATTAAAATTTGTTTAAGGATTGATGGGCTTTTGTGGAATATGTAGGTTGCGCTACCATTTCTGCTAATGGTTGGTCGTTCTCTCCTACTAAGATTTATTTGCTTTCGACCTGTTGAAAATATAATTCACATATTTTATTAAATTAAAAACATAATTCCACTCTGACCATACCGCCAATTGCACCAACTTACATTTTTTCTATTCGTATTGATTTTGTTGCTTCTATTGTTTACTTTTATCAAAATTTAATTCTCCATTAACTTCATTCCAAGGTGTACAAGTCCGTCTACTTACAGGAATAAAAAAGTAGAAAATTAATGTTTTATGTATGAAGCTAACGGTATAGTACCCAATGTGATGGGAATATTACCAGACAAATTACGATGAGAAGCATTACACGAACTCTACATGCAAGTCATAATCAAAAACAATAATACAATACCACAATTCAACTTGCGAAAAGTTTCGTCACCAGCAACTGCACCAATGGTTAGCTTAGCTATAGTAATTTGTGATTACTTCCTTTCGGCCCTGGGTTGAGTAGTATTGTATGCAATTGTCTTAAAACAAATTTTTACAAGCATCAGCAAAACCCTCCAAAATGTCACTCAAAACCTTAGAATTGGCTTTTGTCTTATCCAACTCCTATTTTAACTCAGCCAACTTTTTATGTTGTTTGCGTTCCTTTTTCGATAAACTCAACAAACGTTGACGATGAGCCTCCAACTTCTTTTGTTTCAATTCATTTTCTTTCTCTGCATCTACATAAACATTTTTTTATCTTCAAAGCCCACAAACAAGTTATACATTCCAAGTTGAAATTGTTGTTTTTGGCGTTGATTACATGATTGACGCGACGTACATATTGTGAAAAGAGTCATGTGAAGCTTTTTATCATTGGCAAACACAAAACGGAAACAACTCTTAATATCATGTTTACTTTCATCATCTTTCATCATCACCAGCAGCATGCTTACTTTTCGTTGTTTTTGCCTCTTTTCGATTGCAAAAATTTCGAATCTTCACCATCCAGCATGTCGGCTACATTATCCAGCATCTTCATATTGTTCATCATCGTTGTTTTGCTTCTTCCTTCTTGGCCGCCTTTTTTTGTGCCAGCAATAGTAATTTTTGCTTTCTTCCTTCGGCCCTGGCTTCAGTAGTCTTGAATGTAATTGTCTTACGTAAAACAAATCACAAGCTATGTGTTTTAATATACACCTTTTATTCATATTTTTATATCAAAACAGATAAAACCATATTATTAATGTTTTTTTAATTGTTTATCAATAGCAAATACTCACTATTTTTTCCATTATTATTGTTTTTTATGCTGGTTACAAACATGTGTAGCTGTTCACTTGCACACATTATATTTTGTATATTTTATTTTTTAATCTCTTTCTCAAAGTTGTTATAGCAATTCTAAGAAAAAAAAAAGGTAAACAAAGCCATACGGTTCGTGTTTACTTTTTTGACAGCTGTCAAGTTGTCACGACCCTACAAGAAATGAATGACTGAAACTAACACGTACACAATTTTTGTACCTACACACTTGCAGTTTTATCTATTTAAAAACATATGACTGTCATTGTTGCTGTTGTAGAGTTGTTTTAGTTAAGGTTTAGGAAAGGTAAGTAAATAATTAAATTAAAAGTTCAAGTTAATTTTTATTGTTTCTTTGGGATTCTTCAAAATATGTCAGTGAATTCGTTAGTGCCATTCTCAATTGTGGTGGCACGTCCCTCCATTATACCCTTCCACAATTTATTTTTTGCTCGCTTGTGGCCTATTCCTGTTGGATCGTTAACTTAAAGATATTGCTGTAGAATCTTCACAAACTTTCAATCTAGAACTTTTATACCTCTTACGAAACGCATTTGTGTAAAGAATTATATTGTGCGACAATATGTTATATCCTGGATTTCGATTGTGAATGCTGTACCAGAAAATAATATGGTTATCTATTTGATATTATTGATGGACTTATTATGATGTTGGAAGATAATACACAAGAAATATAATTGTGTGAAACAACGCTGACACAGTTTATTAAATCGATTCGTAATGATTCCAGTTAAGTGCGCATGGAAGATACTATACATATATATTGTTAATACATGCGCAATCACCAAATGAACTTATTAAGGTAATGCACTGACATTTTATTAAAAATTGTAGCTAGCAGCAAAGTAAATCTTCCTTGCAGCATTTTACACTAATCCTTATATCTATGTTTCAGGTGTTGCCATAACATGGATATGGGAGTTTGTTTTAATATTTGAATGTGTTAATTTATGCCATTCTGGAATATAGTGTCTGGTATATGATGTTGATAATATGAAATGAAATTAGTTTCTTCAAAAGAACAAAGATCTCAGAATATTGAACAAATTGATTTATTGAGGTATTATCACAATATCTCAACCAACGTTCTGTACAAACAAAGGTAGCAGTATTTGAATGGATACATCATTTACTCATCAAAATTCCAATTGAATTGTATCAGGTTTGGCCGAAATTGTTAATTCACAACACTCAAATTTTGAATTTGATTTTTAATACAATAAATAAATAAATAAAAAATAATAAGTCGTGTTTCATTATAATCAAGCGTGACCGGTCAATGATGATGTATATATCCATCAAATGTGACAGGTCAACGATGATATATATATCTATCATCGTTGACTACTAAACAGCGGTAGAGTGAGCAGTTCAGATATATATTATATGGTTTACATACTTTCATAGGTTAGAGTAAGATGCAAAATCACATGTACACAAAAGTTTCGGTCAGTTTTGGCATATTTGCCTTAATAAAATGATAGAAACTTTGTTCTACGCGATGACCGACACTTCAGTCAGTAGTGACGGTCATATCACCGGTCAAATGACCGTCACTGTTCTTGTAGGGGACTATGTTAGGCTGTGGTTCAGCCAAAAGGCATTAAAAATTTATATTAAATTTTACAAAAATTTTATTTAACGGCGGTTGCTCTAAAATATCAGTTATAATAATAATAAAATTGTGTGAACAAAAATATAATAATAAAATTTTATATGACTACCACTAAGAATATAGATAATAAATATACTAATAATAAAAAAAATAAACTAACAAGGTAAAAACTCTTAACTACACTCCCAAAAACAACTAAAGAAATCCCCTGACCCTTCAATTTGGCCTTGACAATTTAGTAGTATTTCTGCACCTAACCCCCCTATCTCACATCACACTGCAACTGTGAAATCGTTGTGTACGTATTATCAACGAAAAATTGTTCGAATCCATCGACATTAACTTTTGTGCTCACACATCTGACTGCAATCTCATTTTTAAAATGTTGTCGAAGCGTAAACTTGAAAAAATTTGTTTACTTCTCTCTCTTATTTTTTTTTTAATAGAGTTACCTAGTTTATTATACAGGCACATGTTTGAGGGAAAATGTTTACATTTATTATTATTAGTTTTATTTGAATAATAGTTAATAATATTTATGCTCTATAATTAACAAACTTGCGTTTTGATATGCGTATTTCAAGAAATAAATCATAATAATAGATTTAACAAGTTAAAACTTTAATTAAAATTTTGCAGAATCCAGTAAATTTGCATTAAATTTATAACAGGGTAACATTAATCATCGTTAGTGGCAGCCACTACTCGCATGAAAAATTTGGTGCCATTAGTGTGACCACTGCGGAAAATGTGTGTATTAGTAAAAAAATGTGAGTGCATTGAGTTTTTCGAACTTGCAGTGTGATGTGAGATAGGGGGGGTAAATGAGAGAGCTCTCTAAAATTGGTACGCGGGGACGGGTTTCAATACACCTGTTTAATAACAAAACAAATAAAACTTGGGCAAATTTCCTTCAGTGAGTTTTGGGCTCACAAAAAAAAAAAACATTCACTAAAATAGCACTTGATTGGTTGCGGTACAAAAAATATATATTATGCGTTGAAATCAGGGGGGTTAAAAAATAGAGACACAAGGGTATTAGTTTTATAATAAAAGTATAATTTATTTTCTGCGAGGAATTTACCTTACTTGTGTGGGGATGTATTAACAACTGATCTAGTTAACAATAAGTAATAGCTTTAAGCTAGTGCTGAAGTAGTTAAAAAAGCTGTTCCCAATTGGGAGAGAGCATTTATAGGACACGAATAAAATGTAGTATTGAGCAGTTGGTTATAAAAATATAGCATACGAGGTACTTAATTGTATAATACATTTTCTGCACTTAAACACACTAATACTAATACAAAAAAAACCTCCTCACAAACATTATTCTTAAACTACATTTACTCCTATTCACAATTTATATTTGTTTAATGCCTTCAATTTCTTTCCTTTTTATACCCTCCACTCCAGTGTGCAGAGGGTATATATAAGTTTGTCATTCCGTTTGTAATAATTAGAAAAAAAAATTTGGACCCCATAAAATATATATATTTGTGATCCTTATAACAACCGGAGTTGATATAGCGATGTCCGTCTGTCCGTATGTCCGTCTGTCCGTCTGTGGAAATCACGATGACGGCATCAATCGGGCAGCTAGGGTGCTCGTTGATATAAAAAATGATTCACTAACATGCTGAAAAGTTTGCTATTTAAAATCGTCCAAATCGGCCGATTAGGGCCCGAGATTTGAATGAAGAACTAAAAAAAAGTCTTGAAAAAATATAATTTTCTATGTTGTTCTTGTCACGATCACGACCTCCATAGTGCAGCTACAGTGATAATTTTTAATGAGAATGATTCACCAAATTCATAGGAAGATTTCTATTTCAAAAATCATTAAAATCGGTGGAACAGGTCCAGGGAAATCTCTGAAAAAGTAAAAAAAAAAAATGAAAAATATGATGTTTCTATATTGTTCTTGTTGTTATTCTAAATGTTGTGTTGTTGTCATAGCTGGACTTGTTGTTTTTGTGGTCGTTATGGTAATAGTATAATAAAAACTAACAATTTGTAAATTTTTTTTTAACTCTGGTAGAAAAATTTAAAAGTTTCCATTGTTTTGGCATCACTAAACAAATTTGTGAAATCATTTCTGTTATTACCACGAGCCTGCCTGCAAAATTTCAGATCGAATGGGTTACGGGAAAGGGGTTAAAATCGATCCAAAATTTTTTCGACAAGCAGACACTACGAGTTAATATAAAGGGAGCAAAAATTCACCAACATCTAAAGCAAATAATGCTAAAATACCTAGTTGTTAATAAAAAAAAAAATGTAAATTTAGCAAAAAAATTTTATGTATAAATTTATTTAAAAAGAAAAACACAAAAATAACGTTTGATGTTGTATTTTTTGTGTGTAATATTTACATATACATACATAAACGTATTAGATAATACAAATAATATACATATATTATATATATGTATATCCATAACAACTGCATGTTAGAAATAAATCGGTATATTATTTTATTTACATAATTTTCTGCAATATTTTGTTGTGGGGAAAATACATTTCTTTTGCTTTAACAGAGTGTCACTTCATTTTGCTCAGCTTGACTATGCCGCAATAGATGACGCCACAATTTTTGTTCTAATTAGCCTTGCAATAGTTACTTCTATTTTAACATGAATGTCAATATTTTCAACTAGATATCATACAGAACAATGTTAAGAGTATACACGGGCTGGTCTTTTATTTCATATGTTTTTTCATTATTCTTTTACAAATATGAACATAAGTTTGGTTTGTTGTCTTTATAAAATAGAGTTACCGAGTTCATCAATGAGTTTTTTGCTTTCAAAACAGTTTTACATAGTTATATAGAACTATTATTCTGCTTTACCTACAAAATATCTGATTGCGATTACATCTAATTTTTAAAAATTGTTTATAATTACTAAAGCATTACTATCCACATAAATACAAAATTGCTCTTTTTAAATTTTCCATTCAAATTCAAGAAAATATCAATTCTAAAAACTGGAATTAAAAATTTCCAATTATAAATTACAATTAATTGAATTTCAGAAAATTATATCAAAACGTCGGAAATTATAATTTTAAATTTAGAAGACATCTATTGCATCCTTAATATATAAATTTTATTCGTTAAACACAAATTGAAATTCAAAAAAAAAAAAAAAAACACCAATACCTACGTTTACATTTAAAAAATTTTTACATTTAAAAAAAATATTGACATTCAGGAGAAATTAATAGCTTTTCACTACCGCGATTCAGTAACTTCTTTTAACGATAGTCGAATCGTTAAAAAAAAAGAAAATCGCAAAATTATCAGTAACATTTTTAAACGATATTCGCTTTTATTAAACTCAGCTGTTGTTGTTATCTAAACGACAACCATTTTTGTGTTGTTTATTCAATCGATAAAAACTAAAATTTTTAGGTTGAAATGTCGTCATACTTAAATAAAAATCATAAAATAGTGAAAATATTTTGCTTTTATTAAAAGACTTTTTTATATAAATAAAAAAATTAAATAGCATATTCAATTCATTATTTTCAAATAAATAAACACAAATATTAGTAAAAAAAAAAAGATATTAAACATAAAGATAAAATCATCCTGTCAAACACGAAGTAATTTGTTTTTTTTTTTCTATTCTTCTTTGTGATTTTCGCTTATTTTGACAGAGATGCCACTCGTCTACAATTTAAATAAATAGAAAAATAGATTTGTCGACTGTCGTTAAGATGTATGTACTTAGTGAATTACTTAATCCTTAGTGCAAACAACAATAGCTGTCGATATATTTTGCGATTGTCGGATCGTTGAAATTTTCAGAATCGGACTACAGAAAACATTGATTTAAATTCAATGAATTTTAGAAAACGTCAAATGCTATTTAAGAATTGCGAACATAAAAACTGTTGCAATACATATATGTATATTCATATCTTATATATTAATTACAAACTTAAATTATATACTTATTTACAAAAAAAAAAAACAAATATATGTATATATATATATATATATATATATATATATATATATATATATATTATAATAACATTTCATATTGCTTTCAAATATTCGTTTATAAATTTGAAAAATATTATATACTCTTCAAATATTTATAAAATGTAATATTTTCATGTGAAAAAAAAAACAAAATGAATTTCTAAAATAAATTTGTATAGTTAATTATAGTTAAAATACTTTTATTAAAATTGTGAAAATTTCATGCATATCATTACGTAATAAAATCAAATGAATTATTTCAATTTTGTACAAAAACAAAAAATATAACATTAATGTTTCTTTTTTTTGGTTCAAAAAACATTAATATTGTAATTGTAGAAATGTTACATGGTGGTAGAAATGATATAAATAATAAACATATCATTTTAAAATGAACATACAATCCTGTCCACTTAAATAGCGCGTGCTTTAAGCTTTTGATATATATACATTTAGGTGTGCTATTCAAGTGGATAGGACTGTACATGGATTGTAGTTTTCATTTCTCAATTAAATTCACTGCTTGCCAAAATCAGGTCGATTTTGTTACTGTTACTACATGCAAAACATCCCAACAAAGCAAAATAATGTAAAAACTGTTTGTATGAATAACTTTTTCTCCATTTCATTTGCATTTTACTACTGGCATCGTTTGTTGGGATAAAATTTTAAACGTATCAACGTTCTCTCCTCAACGTTCTCTCCTCAACGTTCTCACCACAACGTTCTATCCCAACACTCTCACCACAACGTTCCCATCACAATATTCTCTGTTGAACGTTCTGCCTATGATTTTGTTTAACTAAAGAAACATTTATATGCATAACTGCCGAATAACATATTGGTGGTCGAGTGCGTAGTGCGCTGGCTCTTGATCTTTTTCGCTTATGTTCGAATTCCAATGAAATAAGAAATATTGTATTTTTTTTTATCATATTTTTTTTTCTTCAAACTTATTGAAAACAATAAATTCTTAACATATCAATAAGATCTAATAAAAATAATCATTTATTTATTTAATTTCATATAAAATTCTATAAATATTTTTTTTTACGATATTACATTTTCAACATTATTGGTGAATAAAAAAAAATTATATATACATGTTTCTTTTTATTAATCAACAATGTTGCACTAAATACAGACTTTTGGTTTAACCGTTCCATTATCGTTTTGCAAATCCTCATTATGTATAGTCCTTGGATGACTTCAAAATTTGACTTCATGGTAGGCAAAGTAAACCCCAAAAATTGAAGTTCGATGATAATTCCCAGGTAGTAGTATTTGGAGTCAATAAATGAAAATATATTTTATTAACATAATTTAATTCAAAATCAAAAGTTGGCATCACTGAGTTAGATTTTGTATTGTATGGTGTTATTTTGTGTTGCCACAAAATCTAATAGAGAAAACTCCCTTTTAATTGTAAAAAAACTTATTTTCCAAATATGATAATATTTTAACAACAGAAAAAAATTGAGAGAGCTTTTTCGCAATGAAGGTTAGGGTGAGATATTTAATTTGCAAAAATTTTAAATTAATCGAGAGGTTATATCATATAACCGGAAACGCATGAATATTAGTATATAACCTAAATGCATGCCGATCAGCAACAACGATGTCCAAAAAGCAAACACCGAAACGTGTTTTCTTTTATCCGAAATAAGAGAAAAGACGAAAACGATCTTTCCTCGTTGGAGTGCGAATTACTAATGTGAGAAAGCTTTTTAGACCAACTCTTGAAATAAAAAAAAACATCTGTTAAGCGGATCAACCCAATGAATTTGCTGAAATAATCTGGTATTAAGTTTAACAAATTGTTTACTTTTTCAAATATATTGTTTACATTTATTATCAATAATCAAACCGAGGTGGAGGGTATCAAAGATTCGGCACAGCCGAATTTAACACTCTTACTTGTTTTTATTTATCTTTTCTTTTAAAATAATTTATATATACTTTCAAAACCATTTTAAACTAAATTTTTCCCTTCGTTTTATTTTTTTTACAAATAAAAAAAAAAACAATATATTGTAATTCCAAATCAAATGCATAATTTAAAACTACGCAACTTATTTCACATAAAAAAATTATTAAATTGAATTAGGCCGATCTTAATGCACAAACTAAACTAAATAGAAAAATTTTAACTTTATTATTCGACGTGTTGTTATTTAAGCGCACTTATAATTTAGCTTTGCTACATATATATATATATATATAACCTTTCTTCACTTTTCCTTCCTTAATTCACCCAAAAATTATATTTTTATTATATATCGTTGTATTTCACGTTTCAAACTCTCTTTTTGTTATAATGGTAACTGGAAAGGACTCACCAAATATTATACAGCCTTTGGATTATCCTTATACGGCTCACTTCTGTTTTCCAAAAAAAAAAATATTTGCACAAAATTAAAGTTGATGTAATCATTTGCTGCTTCCAAGTCTTCTCTTGGCTATCCCCAAACGGTTGGACCACAACCAGCCGATCACAGGTGGACTTTGCCTTCCTGGTATTTCGGCTCTTTCCAAGTTGTAGTCCTTCAGCAATATCGCAGGTCTCCAACAAACCTGGTGAGTTCTTTCCCTTAGAATAAAATATTCACATAAATACATATACAAAGAAACCCCCAATAAGGCCTACAAACAGGTTTCTAACTTACCCTTAGAATACAACATAAAATTGAGACAATCCTTGAACAATATCCTGGTAGGATGTTATTTCACATCAAAATTTTTATTTTTATCTTAGCTTTTGTCGTACTTAGTGCGTTTTACTGAAGCCAACGTAGCAATAACTCTAACCAACATCGAGTTTACGTCGCTAAGCTGAGATGCAACTTAAATTAAACCAAGCCCCGCCCATTAAGCTGATGAATTTTGTACACTATCTTTCTTTCTTCTTCTATTCATTTAAACCATTTATCATCCTTACACCAAATACAAGTATCTAACAATAAGAAACGGTTTTCTTTGGGGTCAACAAAGTTCTCGTCTAATGTAGTCCAAGGCCAACCACTTCCTAGACATAAGGTCAATAACCCTACACACTTGGCCTTGGAATTATATCAAGTCATTTGGCCATTTTTATTAGCCCAGAAAAACACATATCATTTGGCTATATTACCAGGCTATCATACATTTTTGCAAGTAACCGTTACTTCAAAAATAATGATAGCAGATATCATTATTGTTTACTTCGTCATTCTATTGTTATTTATTTTAAACTTTCTCATTATATTATTATTTATTTCATAATTTCTCATTCCAAAAACTCATTCATTTGTAGATCATAACAATAACAGCTGATCATAACCCGGCGAACATTAGCGATCTTCAATTAGCCACAACACCCGCTACTTTTTTTATTATCAATGTACTAAGTTTCTAAGTAACATGATTGATAAAAGTATTAATTCGGAACGCAATAAGAAATGGTGTCAATTATTATCCAATTTAAAACCAGGTGATAAATCATTTTGGAAAATAAGCAGGAACTTGCGAGGAAAAGGGAAAAATCAAATCTCTCACTTTAAAGTTAGAAATACAAAAATAACATATGATAAGGACAAGGCTGAAGTCCTGGCAAATACATTTGTCCAAGCAAATAACCTCACTTCGAACTACAACCACTCAGCGGATACAGTAATAAATACAACAGTAAATAATTTTAAGAAGGAAAATCCTTGTTCTGAATCAGCAATTTATACATCTCTAGAAGAAGTAATAAATATTGTCTCATCAATAAAACCCTCAAAATCTCCTGGTTTTGACAATGTTCCCAACGTGCTCTTAAACTACCACTCAAAGCTCTAAAGTTACTGGTTATAATATTTAACAGCTGCATCAAACTCAACTATTTCCCAAACCATTTCAAAAATGCTAAGGTTATAGCTATCAATAAACCTAGTAAGCCAAAAAATAACCCAAATAGCTATAAACCTATTAGTCTTTTAAGTAACTTAGGTAAAATATTTGAAAAAATACTACATTCTTGTCTTAGTGAATTTGTAACGACCAATTCTATTGTTGCTAAAGAACAATTTGGATTTAAAAGAGGGCATAGCACTACTCACCAAATAAACAGAACTAAAAATCAAATAATCACCAATAAAAACAATAAGCGTTCAACGGGTCTAATATTGTTAGATATCGAAAAAGCGTTTGACACCGTTTGGCATAATGGCCTAGTATTTAAACTTCTTGATGCAAATATACCAAAATATTTATGCAAACTTATTTTAGATTTCATTCACGGCAGAAGCTTTAAAGTTGCGATATATAATGAAACATCATCTCCAGAAACCATTACCACAGGTTTACCTCAAGGAACAGTCTTTTCGCCATTGCTTTACTCGATATATTCATCCGATTTCAAAGTCCCGAAATATATGAAAATTGCTTACTACGCAGATGATAACGCGCTAATTTCTTCAAACAAACTTACAAGTGCACTCCTGAAGAAAATGGAAAATGCAGTAAATATTTTCACAAATGGAAAATGTAGCGGATGTTTTCGAAGGTGTGTTTAGTTGGTTCGAGAAATTTAAGCAGCTGATCTATAACTGAGTGAGAACTTATAAATAAAAGATTTAAAAATAAATGAAAATATAATGAAGGAAGGTTGAATAATTTAAAATGATAACGACTACTTGCTAATTTGATGCTGACCTGATACTTCGACCAAATGCATCTTATGTTTTTTGGCTAAAATGTAGGCTAAAATAGGAAAAGATAAGTTCAAGGCCAATGGACTAAAGGTAATTGACCCAGAAGATCCGTTTTGCATAAACTTAAATGTTTTGTAATTAAGGATTGATGCGGTGAAGTAGGAAAGCTTGATCTAGAGTATAGGGTATCTGAAAGATAGAAGGGTACATGTATAAAATAGCGGTTAGCAATATAGAAATAAAAAGAATAAAGAAAAATTGCGAGAACAAGTGGCTTGGCGGTTAAATTGGAAAGTTGGCAGCATCATTGCTGTTGAGACTTTACAACTGAGTCATCGTGCAGTAGTTGTGTAATCTACTGTGTGTCAATTTTACAATAAGTGAAAAACAGTATTACCGACAGAATATTTCTGTGGCTAAGAAATCGAGGAAGGGAAAACACTTTCTAAGGGTAAGCAATTTAGATTCTTTCAAATATGAAAAATTTAGTAAGAGGGTTATTTTATTTTTAAAAGGGACTCACCAGGAATTGTGAAGGCAGTGAACGTCAACTTACAGAAAAGGGGCTACAGTCATATTATTGGCAGAGATACCAGAAGGTCAAGTTCTCCTGTGATCTGTCTGACTGTAGTCCACCGTATTTTTGGGGTTTGTTTTTCTTTGGAGATTTTTCATTTGGACATAGGAAAGACTAAAACCAGACAGTTTGTTTTGGCAAGTGAATGCAGCATACTGATAAGCTGAGGCGCCATATAAATAAATGTGCAACGGCGCTGAGTCCAATTATATATAGTGTGTTAATAATAAGTAAAAAAAAAAAGAGAAAAAAAGGTTAATATAAAATAATTACGTGAAGGCGAAACAGCAAGATTGGCAGTGATATTCGTAGGAGGTTAAGATATAGTGTAAGGAGGAAAATTAAAGTTAGTGATAAGTGTAGTAGTGAAAAGTTGATTGTTAGCCCAGAACTCGTCCGGTAACCCCATTTGAGTCGCGATTACGGGGATAATTTGTCCCCAGGAAACCCTTTATTAGAGAGCTCTCTCATTCAGGTAGTGCGGAAATTAATTCAGGCCAGATTAGGTCAGGGGATTTATAGGTGGAATTTTGGGTATTTTGGTTTATCGTATTTTTTTTTGTTTGTGAAAGTAGTTTTAAGTTAGTTGTCATTTAATATATTTTATGTAGTTAAGTATTCACTGTTTTACTTACCTTAATTTATTACATTTAATTTTTTTTTGTACTTCAATTTATTTTCGTTTAATTTAAAAGACAAAAAAAGGATATCATCTAAATAAATTTGTTTATATATATATCTTAAAATTAATTAAATTTCGCATGTTTTCTTTTGGTTGAACGTTACGATACGAAAATGTCTGGCTAAAGTGTAGGATGAGTGTGTTAACGTAAGTATATGTAGGGTGACTAATGATTGAGCGTTTGTGGGGTAATCTAGTGTAGGTTATCAGGTAGGGTGGGTAGCTAGCCAGGACAGCTTCCATCACTTGTCCTGTCATCATTATCAGTGTTCGATGTATTGCCAAATTTAAGTCCGTCCGTAAACGATGTAGGGGCATAATTGTGTATGCTCAAATTTTGAGATTGACTATCTGTATTAACGTTGTGTATTAGTTTTTTTTTTATAAAATTTATTGTTCGTCCCTCTACCAGAAGTGACTGGTCGTACCCCCCCTGTTGTCCATGAGCTAAATGGGCCAAAGATCACTTTTCCGGGACAATGTGAGCAGGGTCACGTAACAATATGGCGCTTAAAGGAAATTAGAAAAGGATTATAAAATGATAATGTTTTTGAAGTGTACGGATTATTAGTGGCTTGGTCATTTTCATATAAAATGGGCCAATAGCATGAACATCGTTAGGATTTACATATGTAAGTGAAAGCATTATCATTTTGATATTCAGTAAAATTATTAAATATTATTCAATGATTAACTCGTTTTATAGATTTAATCTATAGTGGCTTGACCATTATCCTAGGATAATAGGCCAAATGCACTACTAAAACTATAATATGACGAAATCAGTGTTTTTTTAAGCCTGTGAATTTTTGCGTAGATCTACCCATGCAATATGTTTGCGAAAAATTATTTAAAACAGTGACCGTTTGTCTGTAGCTAACAAATGTTTCCATTGTTGTATGAATATTATGGGAATTGCAGCAATTTAGGTTAGTTAAATTGGTAAAGGGTAAAGGCAATAGTTGAACGTTGATAACAGATATAGGAAACTAGCATTAAGTATGATTTTAAAAATAACCAAAAATTTTTGTCACCTCTACTAGTTCACGTTAACACACCCATAACTTTATGTTACATAATTTCAAATTATAATTTAAACTGTGATAAGTGAAAAACCGTATTTTTATTATTTTGCGTATTCCTTCAAAATATTATTTATTTTAACAGTATAGAATGTCAAGTGATAAATCGAAAGGCCAAAGGGCATTGCAATTCGATGCGAATCGGCACCCGGGAAGCCGTGTAATGCGTTCACCGCCAATTACCAGTTACAATGACCCTAGCGTGCGAGAGTTATCTGACACTATTGCGAGGACGATAAATAACCCGAATTTGGGAACCTCTCACGTTACTGCTGAAGCGGGAATGGATATGATGCCGGCAAATACTCCACTAATATCACCTACTGAATATCAGGGAAATAGAAATTTAATGGACATAACAAATTTCGCCACTGGTAGTCAGGATCAATTATCCAATGATTTAAGGAAAGTTATTGAAAATGCTGTTAGGCAAGCGCAGGAAAACTATAGCCAATCTCTGAGAACGGAAATGGTAGAATGGGTACAAGCTACCATGAAGGTTAGTTTTAAAAAAATTATGGAAGACGTGAATGAGGTCATAAAACCCTTAAGAAATATTAATATTAATTCAAATCTAGCAGATAACCCATTTGAAAATAACTCCCGAGCAAATAGTGCATTAGGAAGAGAAAGGGGTGTAGACTCTATAAACCGAAATACTAACCGGCAACAAAATTATCCAGGAGACAGACCTAGGTTTTCTAATATATTAACAAACGGTCCAATATTTTCAGATTGCGAGGCAGATATTAATGTAGAACCAGTTGAGGGAAATGTACGCATTGATAAATGGGACATTATATTTAATGGATCAGACGAAAGAGGTATAGATGATTTTGTGTTTCGCGTGGAATATTTGAAAATACACTATGGTATCCCATGGCCAGAGGTTATCAGGGATTTCCATAGACTTCTAAAGGGAAATGCTAGGGAGTGGTATTGGTTATTTCTTAAAACGAGCAATAGTAAAATAGACTGGCCAACTCTGCGATATAGCCTATTAAAACAATATCAATCGAGCCGTAGTGATTTTGAGGTGATGCGTGAATTGGTCGTAAGAAAGCAACAGCCTGGTGAATCAACGGATTTGTATTTTCATACTATGCTGACATTGCGTTCAAAACTTCGTGTTCCAATCAACGATTATGAAATAATTAAAATTTTAAAGAGGAATGTAAAAGAAAGCGCAGCCAGAATTATATACCCAATGGCAATTTATAATATAGAACAGCTTAGGGAGGAATGTAAGGAGATTGAGTTACGTTTTCCCAACCGAGAGTTGAGACCAATCCCACCTCCACAAAATGTGAGATATCCATCTAGGAATTATGTTAATGAGATTTGTGAGGTAAACAGTAGCAACAGGCTTGATGATGATGAGGTAGTGGTAGTTGAGGCAGTTGCTCAGCACGAAAGAAGAGAGTTGAGATGTTGGAACTGCAAAGTCCCCGGCCACACTTATATGGATTGCGAATCGATAATTCGCAATATCTTTTGTTTTAAATGCGGTTTGGAGAAAACTGTGACTCCCAAATGCCCTAAGTGCAACCCGGGAAACTTACGGAGGAGTATGGCGAATGCGGGCGAGTCACGCTCCATACAGAAGTCCGCAGCAACCGAAGTGTAGGCACGATGACAGAGGATTTGAAAGAAAAAAATAACATTAGAATAGTTAAAAATTATGATAATTCACATACTTTACCCAATATGAAACACAGACCATTATCATATGAGGAACCATTATCATATGAAGAACTATATAAAAGTAAGGACCCATATTTTTGATCAGGATAATAATGAGGATTCCCAGCCAATTCCAGGAAAATTCCATAAAGCAAGAAAGCGTTTCCACCAAAGAAAATCCATAAGAAAATCTGTTACGTCATATATTGAAGAGATTGGGAACGGAGACCCCAGAGTTTTCGCAGAAATTATTCTGAAAAGTAAAAAAATAAGAGGGTTGTTAGACACTGGTGCTTCCGTGAGTCTATTAGGGAAAGGCTGCTATGAATTACTAGCAGAAATAGGCGTTAAAACGCAGAGATATAACTCGAATGTAAGAACTGCCGCCGGTCGACCACATAGAGTAAGCGGTAAAATCAAACTTTTCGTAAAATATCGTGACATTGAAAGAGAAATCTTATTTTACTTGTATCCATCATTAGAACAAATATCATATCTAGGAATAGATTTTTGGAAGGTTTTTGAATTAGCGCCAGAAATTATAGATGTTAGTGAATTAGATGTGAATAAAATAGCTCTGGATATGGAATCTAACCTTAAACAGAATATAGAACAACATAGGTTAAATCCGCAACAAGAACAACAACTGCAAGAGATAAAAAATATGTTTAAAACATTTGAAAAAGACGGACTTGGAAAAACTCACCTGGAAAAGCATCAGATTCAGTTGAAGCCAAATTCAGTACCTTTTAAAGATAGGCATTATCCGGTATCGCTGAAAGTTCAGGAACTATTATACGAGGAGATCGATAATATGTTAAAATTAGAAGTCATTGAGGAAAGTGAAAGCCCCTGGAATAACAGAATTACCTTAGTTTCCAAACCGACAAAAAATCGGCTTTGCCTAGATGCCAGGAAACTTAATGATTTAACCGTCAAAGATGCGTATCCCATACAAAACATAGAAGGCATTTTGAGTAGGATTGATGAGACCATTTTTATTAGTAGTGTGGACCTCAAATATGCATTCTGGCAAATAGAGTTAGAACCAAAAAGCAGGGAATTAACTGCATTTACGATACCTGGTAGGCCACACTACCAACATAAGGTCATGCCATTTGGCCTTTGCAGCGCTGCCCAAAGACTTTGTCGTCTATGGATAGGGTTATATCTCAGAGACTGAAGAATAATGTGTTTTACTATTTAGATGATTTGCTGATTATTTCAAAGGACTTTGATTCTCATGTTGTGTTGTTAAGGGAAGTAGCTGCCTGTCTGAGGAACGCGAACTTGACCATAGGAATGAAGAAGAGCATATTCTGTTTCAAAGAACTTAGGTATTTAGGATTTGTGATTGGAGGGGGCACCCTTCGCAGAGACCCTGCCAAGATCGAGGCCATTGAGAAAATTCCAGTTCCAAGAACCCCTAGACAAGTGAGAAGTTCCTTAAGGACAGCTGGTTGGTACAGACGTTTTATCAAAGACTTTGCCGCAATTTCTGCTCCTCTGAGCGACACCCTGAAGAAAGGAATAAAGTTCAGAATGAACGAGGATGCACTTCCGTATTATATTCAATGCGACGCTTCACATGTAGGTGTTGGAGCTGTCCTATTTCAAAAAGATGATTCAAATTTTGACAGGCCAATAGCATTCTTTTCTCAAAAGTTGAATGGTGCTCAGTTAAATTATACGGTGACAGAAAAAGAATGTCTAGCTGCAGTACTGGCAGTGAAAAGATTCCGACCATACGTTGAGCTTATGGAGTTCACGATAATAAACGGTCATGCCAGTTTAAAATGGCTTATGAGCCTGAAGGATTTCAGCGGTCGGTTAGCTTGATGGTCCCTACAACTTCAGGCAGATAATTTTCATATCGAGCACAGAAAAGGATCCGAAAATGTAGTGGCCGATACGTTATCCAGGGCAATAGATGATCTGGAATCCGTAATAGAAGAAATAGATATATTAGGCTTTGATACTGTAGAATTTGAATCGCCTGAATATACGGCGATTGTGCGGACAATAGAAGAGAATAAACACCGTTTGCCAGATCTGAAAATTCAAGATGGCATCATATACAAGAAAATTAATTTTTCAAAAGATGACAGTGGCCTAGAGTGGAAATTTTGGGTACCTGAAAATTTAATTACCGCCATAATTTCTAAATATCATGATGATGAGACCGCTTGTCATGGAGGTATATCCAGAACACTGCATAGGATTAGGCAGTTTTATTATTGGCCTAAAAATTATATTAAATGTTGTAAGGTATGCAAGGAATCCAAGTCATCTAATAGTGAAATGAGACCGCGCATGAGGAAAGAAGTTTTAACTGACCGCCCATTTCAGAAACTTTACACTGATTTCCTAGGTAAATATTCTCGCTCAATATGTGGAAATGCATATGTCCTTGTTGTTTGAGATCACTTTTCAAAATTTGTGTTTTTAAAACCGATGAGAGAAGCTGCGTCAAAACAAGTTATTGATTATTTGGTCAGGTACATTTTTCATACGTTTGGTACTCCCGAAATCATCCATTCAGATAATGGAAAACAATTTGTTTCCCAAGAGTTTCAGCAAATGATAAAGTCCTATAAAATCAATCATATAAGGACTGCAGCATATGCACCACAATCAAATGCGTCGGAAAGGGTGAATCAATCTGTTTTGGCAGGTATTCGAGCGTATCTAACGGGTGATCACCAGGATTGGTATGTGCGTTTATCCGAGATTGAGTGTGCATTACGAAGTTCCGTGCATGAAGCTGTAGGTACTAGCCCCTGTTTATGTTTATGTTTAATTCAGGCCCCGATTATGAGTTGGCGAAGAAACTTAAAGCTGTAGGTGAGGCCGAAATAGACATTCTGGAAAGAAAAGATAATTTGCAGTTAATAAGAGAGGCTATAAAAGAAAATTTACATAAGGCTTATGAAAAGGGTGAAAAGCAGTATAATAAACGTAGTAGAGAGATACATTTCACGCCAGGAAGTATTTTTGCGAAATTTTGTTCAAAGCAATTTCTCAAAAAATTTCAACGCAAAGTTTGCTCCAAAATTCAAGACGTGCAGGATTAGTAAAACAATAGGCAATTGCATGTATGAAGTGGAAACACTTCTAGGTAAGAGTCTAGGTACTTTTTACGCAAAAAACCTGCAACAATAATCTGTGACAATAGTTTAAGGGAACGTGCTATAACAAAATTCAAGTGCAATATTTTTTCGTAAATTTTTTTTAACATCAATAAATGTGTCTGTTATTGTCCCTTAATGTTATAAATTATACAGACTATTTATTTCTCTAAAATTGAGTGAAGAGTCCCCTAGATTCGTAAGCCAACCTGTGATACAGTCGTAGTTTCGACTAATTGCCGCTTTAGGACATTAGTGTATAAATTTTTTAAATCAATTTGTTTTGTCTTCGAGGGCAATGATTTACCAGAATGTCAAGTGTAGTTTTGAAGTTTCATCATCAAACCTGCATATGATTCTTGTTTGCTAACTGTCATATTAAGAGGCTGCTAAATACCTGAAAGGAGAAAAAAAATTTGTAACAAAGTACCAATTCTATAGTGCAATAGTATCATAAATTAATTCCCGTAATAATTTCTGAGATGAGTTTTGTTTTACAAGTCGCATTAACATGATGGGAAAAACACCTGGAAACGAAAGGAAAAGAATATGTTAGATCAAGCCTACGTATATTTTGGTGGTTTTTACATACGTTTTCAGAAAATGTTATCGTTAACATGTACACTCCAAGATCATAGGCAGCGATGACATGAAAACAAATATTTCTGCGTTTGTTACACACAGCCTGTACGCCTTACTTCGTGGGGTTTTTGTTTTTTTTGCTACCAAAGACTGTTGTGGGTGAATCATTAAACACGTACCTTATCAGAACACTACCTACCTAAAAATAAGAGAAGTTTAAATGGAAATTGTTGTTTTCACATAGATTTTATGTAAAAGTTTTTTTCGCACATAGCCATAACAAGGGTTGATTGTATACGTAGCACACCTGCATGTTAGTTTGGTTTTTACAACTTTCCCTATAGGCAATATAGTTGTTGTCGTGTTAGGTGTTGTTTTTTTTATTATGTGTTGTGGAAGAGAGAGATATATTTTTTAAATTGCAAAATATTTTGCGTTCGGTTGACCTTTAAGGTTTTTTTTTATTTGTCGCAAGACTTTATGACACACCATTTCTGAATAGGATGGTACGAAAATCTGAAAGAAATTTATTAGAATGATAAATTCAATCATACGAATATGGTAACTTACCTATCTGGGTGTTTCCAAAGGATAATGCATCGCTTATAGTTGTAAACATTGTTATTGTCCGTGCAGTTTCTGCTAGGGCGTGTGCTTTTGTTCCACCATGTGAATGGTAGTTTTTTTTTTATTTATTTTGGTGACAGGGAAAACTCATCCGGGTAAATTCATTTAAAGAGAATGCTATTCTTACGATTACGTGGACAACTATATGCGTAGGTGAAATATTAGTTGATGCTGTCGCTCTGTTTATATGTTTATTGTTGCCTTAGGGATGATTTTATATGGTCTGGAAAAGAAAGGAATGGAAAATTATGAGAGAAGGAATGTGTTCATGGTGTAGTATTTTTATGGTATATATGTATGTATTTTGTTGTTAGCCTATGTGCAGGTAAATGTCAATAAGAAGCTGCTTTGTTTTGATGAACCTTTATTCGTATATTGTTGTTTTTTTTTTTACCTTGTTGAGAACATTGCAAATATGAGTTTTATTATGGTAATTTACTGGGTTTTTTATACCCTCCACACGTCAGTGGCAGAGGGTATATATAGGTTTGTCATTCCGTTTGTAACGCATCGAATAACTAATTTCCGACCCCCATAAAGTATATATATTCTTGATCCTTATCACAGCTCGAGTCGATATAGCGATGTTCGTCTGTCCGTCTGTCTGTTGATATCACACTCATTCACAAAAAAAAAGCCATCTAACTGCATAAGGTTACAAAAATATCATTTGCCATAATTCCCAGCAGGTTGCTATTGAAAATTGGCTAAATCGAGCATCATCGTGATTAGATACGAGCAAAAATATGTAGATACCTCTAAAAAAAACATAAAACCCAGTGTGTTTGTTATAACAGTTTAGTTGTAAAATGTAATATGTAAAATGTAAAATGTAAAATGTAAAATGTAAAATGTAAAATGTAAAATGTAAAATGTAAAATGTAAAATGTAAAATGTAAAATGTAAAATGTAAAATGTAAAATGTAAAATGTAAAATGTAAAATGTAAAATGTAAAATGTAAAATGTAAAATGTAAAATGTAAAATGTAAAATGTAAAATGTAAAATGTAAAATGTAAAATGTAAAATGTAAAATGTAAAATGTAAAATGTAAAATGTAAAATGTAAAATGTAAAATGTAAAATGTAAAATGTAAAATGTAAAATGTAAAATGTAAAATGTAAAATGTAAAATGTAAAATGTAAAATGTAAAATGTAAAATGTAAAATGTAAAATGTAAAATGTAAAATGTAAAATGTAAAATGTAAAATGTAAAATGTAAAATGTAAAATGTAAAATGTAAAATGTAAAATGTAAAATGTAAAATGTAAAATGTAAAATGTAAAATGTAAAATGTAAAATGTAAAATGTAAAATGTAAAATGTAAAATGTAAAATGTAAAATGTAAAATGTAAAATGTAAAATGTAAAATGTAAAATGTAAAATGTAAAATGTAAAATGTAAAATGTAAAATGTAAAATGTAAAATGTAAAATGTAAAATGTAAAATGTAAAATGTAAAATGTAAAATGTAAAATGTAAAATGTAAAATGTAAAATGTAAAATGTAAAATGTAAAATGTAAAATGTAAAATGTAAAATGTAAAATGTAAAATGTAAAATGTAAAATGTAAAATGTAAAATGTAAAATGTAAAATGTAAAATGTAAAATGTAAAATGTAAAATGTAAAATGTAAAATGTAAAATGTAAAATGTAAAATGTAAAATGTAAAATGTAAAATGTAAAATGTAAAATGTAAAATGTAAAATGTAAAATGTAAAATGTAAAATGTAAAATGTAAAATGTAAAATGTAAAATGTAAAATGTAAAATGTAAAATGTAAAATGTAAAATGTAAAATGTAAAATGTAAAATGTAAAATGTAAAATGTAAAATGTAAAATGTAAAATGTAAAATGTAAAATGTAAAATGTAAAATGTAAAATGTAAAATGTAAAATGTAAAATGTAAAATGTAAAATGTAAAATGTAAAATGTAAAATGTAAAATGTAAAATGTAAAATGTAAAATGTAAAATGTAAAATGTAAAATGTAAAATGTAAAATGTAAAATGTAAAATGTAAAATGTAAAATGTAAAATGTAAAATGTAAAATGTAAAATGTAAAATGTAAAATGTAAAATGTAAAATGTAAAATGTAAAATGTAAAATGTAAAATGTAAAATGTAAAATGTAAAATGTAAAATGTAAAATGTAAAATGTAAAATGTAAAATGTAAAATGTAAAATGTAAAATGTAAAATGTAAAATGTAAAATGTAAAATGTAAAATGTAAAATGTAAAATGTAAAATGTAAAATGTAAAATGTAAAATGTAAAATGTAAAATGTAAAATGTAAAATGTAAAATGTAAAATGTAAAATGTAAAATGTAAAATGTAAAATGTAAAATGTAAAATGTAAAATGTAAAATGTAAAATGTAAAATGTAAAATGTAAAATGTAAAATGTAAAATGTAAAATGTAAAATGTAAAATGTAAAATGTAAAATGTAAAATGTAAAATGTAAAATGTAAAATGTAAAATGTAAAATGTAAAATGTAAAATGATAAAATGTAAAATGTAAAATGTAAAATGTAAAATGTAAAAAAATGTAAATAAAATGTAAAATGTCAAATGTAAAATGTAAAATGTAAAATGTAAAATGTAAAATGTAAAATGTAAAATGTAAAATGTAAAATGTAAAATGTAAAATGTAAAATGTAAAATGTAAATGTAAAATGTAAAATGTAAATTGTAAAATGTAAAATGTAAAATGTAAATGTAATGAAGAAAGGGTATGGGGGGTATGGGGTTTGGGGTATGGGGTATGGGGTATTGGGGTATGGGGTATGGGGTATGGGGTATGGGGTATGGGGAAATGTAAAATGTAAAATGTAAAATGTAAAATGTAAAATGTAAAATGTAAAATGTAAAATGTAAAATGTAAAATGTTAAATGTAAAATGTAAAATGTAAAATGTAAAATGTAAAATGTAAAATGTAAAATGTAAAAAGTAAAATGTAAAATGTAAAATGTAAAATGTAAAATGTAAAATGTAAAATGTAAAATGTAAAATGTAAAATGTAAAATGTAAAATGTAAAATGTAAAATGTGAAATGTAAAATGTAAAATGTAAAATGTAAAATGTAAAATGTAAAATGTAAAATGTAAAATGTAAAATGTAAAATGTAAAATGTAAAATGTAAAATGTCAAATGTAAAATGTAAAATGTAAAATGTAAAATGTAAATTGTAAAATGTAAAATGTAAAATGTAAAATGTAAAATGTAAAATGTAAAATGTAAAATGTAAAATGTAAAATGTAAAATGTAAAATGTAAAATGTAAAATGTAAAATGTAAAATGTAAAATGTAAAATGTAAAATGCAAAATGTAAAATGTAAAATCTAAAATCTAAAATGTAAAATGTAAAATGTAAAATGTAAAATGTAAAATGTAAAATGTAAAATGTAAAATGTAAAATGTAAAATGTAAAATGTAAAATGTAAAATGTAAAATGTAAAATGTAAAATGTAAAATGTAAAATGTAAAATGTAAAATGTAAAATGTAAAATGTAAAATGTAAAATGTAAAATGTAAAATGTAAAATGTAAAATGTAAAATGTAAAATGTAAAATGTAAAATGTAAAATGTAAAATGTAAAATGTAAAATGTAAAATGTAAAATGTAAAATGTAAAATGTAAAATGTAAAATGTAAAATGTAAAATGTAAAATGTAAAATGTAAAATGTAAAATGTAAAATGTAAAATGTAAAATGTAAATGTAAAATGTAAAATGTAAAATGTAAAATGTAAAATGAAAAATGTAATATGTGAAATGTAAAATGTAAAATGTAAAATGTAAAATGTAAAATGTAAAATGTAAAATGTAAAATGTAAAATGTAAAATGTAAAATGTAAAATGTAAAATGTAAAATGTAAAATGTAAAATGTAAAATGTAAAATGTAAAATGTAAAATGTAAAATGTAAAATGTAAAATGTAAAATGTAAAATATAAAATGTAAAATGTAAAATGTAAAATGTAAAATGTAAAATGTAAAATGTAAAATGTAAAATGTAAAATGTAAAATGTAAATGTAAAATGTAAAATGTAAAATGTAAAATGTAAAATGTAAAATGTAAAATGTAAAATGTAAAATGTAAAATGTAAAATGTAAAATGTAAAATGTAAAATGTAAAATGTAAAATGTAAAATGTAAATGTAAAATGTAAAATGTAAAATGTAAAATGTAAAATGTAAAATGTAAAATGTAAAATGTAAAATGTAAAATGTAAAATGTAAAATGTAAAATGTAAAATGTAAAATGTAAAATGTAAAATGTAAAATGTAAAATGTAAAATGTAAAATGTAAAATGTAAAATGTAAAATGTAAAATGTAAAATGTAAAATGTAAAATGTAAAATGTAAAATGTAAAATGTAAAATGTAATTAAAATGTAAAATGTAAAATGTAAAATGTAAAATGTAAAATGTAAAATGTAAAATGTAAAATGTAAAATGTAAAATGTAAAATGTAAAATGTAAAATGTAAAATGTAAAATGTAAAATGTAAAATGTAAAATGTAAAATGTAAAATGTAAAATGTAAAATGTAAAATGTAAAATGTAAAATGTAAAATGTAAAATGTAAAATGTAAAATGTAAAATGTAAAATGTAAAATGTGAAATGTAAAATGTAAAATGTAAAATGTAAAATGTAAAATGTAAAATGTAAAATGTAAAATGTAAAATGTGAAATGTAAAATGTAAAATGTAAAATGCAAAATGTAAAATGTAAAATGTAAAATGTAAAATGTAAAAAGTAAAATGTAAAATGTAAAATGTAAATGTAAAATGTAAAATGTAAAATGTAAAATGTAAAATATAAAATGTAAAATGTAAAATGTAAAATGTAAAATGTAAAATGTAAAATGTAAAATGTAAAATGTAAAATGTAAAATGAAAAATGTAAAATGTAAAATGTAAAATGTAAAATGTAAAGTGTAAAATGTAAAATGTAAAATGTAAAATGTAAAATGTAAAATGTAAAATGTAAAATGTAAAATGTAAAATGTAAAATGTAAAATGTAAAATGTAAAATGTAAAATGTAAAATGTAAAATGTAAAATGTTAAATGTAAAATGTAAAATGTAAAATGTAAAATGTAAAATGTAAAATGTAAAATGTTAAATGTAAAATGTAAAATGTAAAATGTAAAATGTAAAATGTAAAATGTAAAATGTAAAATGTAAAATGTAAAACGTAAAATGTAAAATGTAAAATGTAAAATGTAAAATGTAAAATGTAAAATGTAAAATGTAAAATGTAAAATGTGAAATGTAAAATGTAAAGTGTAAAATGTAAAATGTAAAATGTAAAGTGTAAAATGTAAAATGTAAAATGTAAAATGTAAAATGTAAAATGTAAAATGTAATATGTAAAATGTAAAATGTAAAATGTAAAATGTAAAATGTAAAATTTAAAATGTAAAATGTAAAATGTAAAATGTAAAATGTAAAATGTAAAATGTAAAATGTAAAATGTAAAATGTAAAATGTAAAATGTAAAATGTAAAATGTAAAATGTAAAATGTAAAATGTAAAATGTAAAATGTAAAATGTAAAATGTAAAATGTAAAATGTAAAATGTAAAATGTAAAATGTAAAATGTAAAATGTAAAATGTAAAATGTAAAATGTAAAATGTAAAATGTAAAATGTAAAATGTAAAATGTAAAATGTAAAATGTAAAATGTAAAATGTAAAATGTAAAATGTAAAATGTAAAATGTAAAATGTAAAATGTAAAATGTAAAATGTAAAATGTAAAATGTAAAATGTAAAATGTAAAATGTAAAATGTAAAATGTAAAATGTAAAATGTAAAATGTAAAATGTAAAATGTAAAATGTAAAATGTAAAATGTAAAATGTAAAATGTAAAATGTAAAATGTAAAATGTAAAATGTAAAATGTAAAATGTAAAATGTAAAATGTAAAATGTAAAATGTAAAATGTAAAATGTAAAATGTAAAATGTAAAATGTAAAATGTAAAATGTAATATGTAAAATGTAAAATGTAAAATGTAAAATGGAAAATGTAAAATGTAAAATGTAAAATGTAAAATGTAAAATGTAAAATGTAAAATGTAAAATGTAAAATGTAAAATGTAAAATGTAAAATGTAAAATGTAAAATGTAAAATGTAAAATGTAAAATGTAAAATGTAAAATGTAAAATGTAAAATGTAAAATGTAAAATGTAAAATGTAAAATGTAAAATGTAAAATGTAAAATGTAAAATGTAAAATGTAAAATGTAAAATGTAAAATGTAAAATGTAAAATGTAAAATGTAAAATGTAAAATGTAAAATGTAAAATGTAAAATGTAAAATGTAAAATGTAAAATGTAAAATGTAAAATGTAAAATGTAAAATGTAAAATGTAAAATGTAAAATGTAAAATGTAAAATGTAAAATGTAAAATGTAAAATGTAAAATGTAAAATGTAAAATGTAAAATGTAAAATGTAAAATGTAAAATGTAAAATGTAAAATGTAAAATGTAAAATGTAAAAGTAAAATGTAAAATGTAAAATGTAAAATGTAAAATGTAAAATGTAAAATGTAAAATGTAAAATGTAAAATGTAAAATGTAAAATGTAAAATGTAAAATGTAAAATGTAAAATGTAAAATGTAAAATGTAAAATGTAAAATGTAAAATGTAAAATGTAAAATGTAAAATGTAAAATGTAAAATGTAAAATGTAAAATGTAAAATGTAAAATGTAAAATGTAAAATGTAAAATGTAAAATGTAAAATGTAAAATGTAAAATGTAAAATGTAAAATGTAAAATGTAAAATGTAAAATGTAAAATGTAAAATGTAAAATGTAAAATGTAAAATGTAAAATGTAAAATGTAAAATGTAAAATGTAAAATGTAAAATGTAAAATGTAAAATGTAAAATGTAAAATGTAAAATGTAAAATGTAAAATGTAAAATGTAAAATGTAAAATGTAAAATGTAAAATGTAAAATGTAAAATGTAAAATGTAAAATGTAAAATGTAAAATGTAAAATGTAAAATGTAAAATGTAAAATGTAAAATGTAAAATGTAAAATGTAAAATGTAAAATGTAAAATGTAAAATGTAAAATGTAAAATGTAAAATGTAAAATGTAAAATGTAAAATGTAAAATGTAAAATGTAAAATGTAAAATGTAAAATGTAAAATGTAAAATGTAAAATGTAAAATGTAAAATGTAAAATGTAAAATGTAAAATGTAAAATGTAAAATGTAAAATGTAAAATGTAAAATGTAAAATGTAAAATGTAAAATGTAAAATGTAAAATGTAAAATGTAAAATGTAAAATGTAAAATGTAAAATGTAAAATGTAAAATGTAAAATGTAAAATGTAAAATGTAAAATGTAAAATGTAAAATGTAAAATGTAAAATGTAAAATGTAAAATGTAAAATGTAAAATGTAAAATGTAAAATGTAAAATGTAAAATGTAAAATGTAAAATGTAAAATGTAAAATGTAAAATGTAAAATGTAAAATGTAAAATGTAAAATGTAAAATGTAAAATGTAAAATGTAAAATGTAAAATGTAAAATGTAAAATGTAAAATGTAAAATGTAAAATGTAAAATGTAAAATGTAAAATGTAAAATGTAAAATGTAAAATGTAAAATGTAAAATGTAAAATGTAAAATGTAAAATGTAAAATGTAAAATGTAAAATGTAAAATGTAAAATGTAAAATGTAAAATGTAAAATGTAAAATGTAAAATGTAAAATGTAAAATGTAAAATGTAAAATGTAAAATGTAAAATGTAAAATGTAAAATGTAAAATGTAAAATGTAAAATGTAAAATGTAAAATGTAAAATGTAAAATGTAAAATGTAAAATGTAAAATGTAAAATGTAAAATGTAAAATGTAAAATGTAAAATGTAAAATGTAAAATGTAAAATGTAAAATGTAAAATGTAAAATGTAAAATGTAAAATGTAAAATGTAAAATGTAAAATGTAAAATGTAAAATGTAAAATGTAAAATGTAAAATGTAAAATGTAAAATGTAAAATGTAAAATGTAAAATGTAAAATGTAAAATGTAAAATGTAAAATGTAAAATGTAAAATGTAAAATGTAAAATGTAAAATGTAAAATGTAAAATGTAAAATGTAAAATGTAAAATGTAAAATGTAAAATGTAAAATGTAAAATGTAAAATGTAAAATGTAAAATGTAAAATGTAAAATGTAAAATGTAAAATGTAAAATGTAAAATGTAAAATGTAAAATGTAAAATGTAAAATGTAAAATGTAAAATGTAAAATGTAAAATGTAAAATGTAAAATGTAAAATGTAAAATGTAAAATGTAAAATGTAAAATGTAAAATGTAAAATGTAAAATGTAAAATGTAAAATGTAAAATGTAAAATGTAAAATGTAAAATGTAAAATGTAAAATGTAAAATGTAAAATGTAAAATGTAAAATGTAAAATGTAAAATGTAAAATGTAAAATGTAAAATGTAAAATGTAAAATGTAAAATGTAAAATGTAAAATGTAAAATGTAAAATGTAAAATGTAAAATGTAAAATGTAAAATGTAAAATGTAAAATGTAAAATGTAAAATGTAAAATGTAAAATGTAAAATGTAAAATGTAAAATGTAAAATGTAAAATGTAAAATGTAAAATGTAAAATGTAAAATGTAAAATGTAAAATGTAAAATGTAAAATGTAAAATGTAAAATGTAAAATGTAAAATGTAAAATGTAAAATGTAAAATGTAAAATGTAAAATGTAAAATGTAAAATGTAAAATGTAAAATGTAAAATGTAAAATGTAAAATGTAAAATGTAAAATGTAAAATGTAAAATGTAAAATGTAAAATGTAAAATGTAAAATGTAAAATGTAAAATGTAAAATGTAAAATGTAAAATGTAAAATGTAAAATGTAAAATGTAAAATGTAAAATGTAAAATGTAAAATGTAAAATGTAAAATGTAAAATGTAAAATGTAAAATGTAAAATGTAAAATGTAAAATGTAAAATGTAAAATGTAAAATGTAAAATGTAAAATGTAAAATGTAAAATGTAAAATGTAAAATGTAAAATGTAAAATGTAAAATGTAAAATGTAAAATGTAAAATGTAAAATGTAAAATGTAAAATGTAAAATGTAAAATGTAAAA